>JAVTVY010012373.1:0-54500 GCA_036873755.1 Hanleya hanleyi
AATAGGAAAATGTATGTCCTTTCTGCGGTCAGAATGCCCCCGAAATCATGGAATGCACATGGGCAAAAATTATGTACATTCAAAGTACTGAATGAATCTATATAAACACTGTACCTTCATTCAAGAATTGTAATGGGTTCCAAGTTCTATAAGGAAAGTTCCAATCGATTTCAGATGCATGTTGTAGCCAAAAATTCAACAAAAGTTAATACTTCATTTAAACTTAGGAGCAAGAGCTGCATGGCATCCGTGATTTCACTTCCAGCTGATATTTCCAACACTGAAACTGTTGTTGCCAGTTCAGACATCTGTGAGGGTGATTAATATCAACGGACTCTGGCTCTTCAGGCTTTTCGTATTGAAGTCCCACTTGACTCTTTCAGCTGTGAAATAACAGAGAATCAACGTTAATGAAAATCTGAGTGACAGAAGTCCCCAAAGATTCACAATTGTGATTTGACCCCAGGATGTGAATGGGTATGAATGGTGGTGCCCCCGGTGGTCAGACTGTCATAAAAAAGCCATTCCAACTGACTTGTAGTGACCCCCCCCCAAACACATGAGCATTTTGGGATAGAACCAAATTTCAGAAAACTCTGATACCAGTAAGTTTTTTTTTTAATTTATGATCCAGACAGACCCCAATATCAGTGTAGTCCTTTCCGGCCTCTCAGTCTGAATGTTATCCTGACACAGGGACCCTAGCCTTTGATCTATCCTCTTAAAACTAAGTCCAAATTAGCAAGCAACAAGTTACAATTTTCAAGCTGACCCGGCCCAGGAGTCGAAATATTAAAACTAATTTAACAGTCACACGAGTCAGCAGATCAAAAAGTGTACCCGTCACCTTTAAGAATTACCTGAACAAGCGATCGTTGAACTTGTCGAGTACATGTAATTCACAATTAACGACAAAGCAGCTACATGTTACCAATAAATTAATGACACCTTGTTTCCATGCATTAATTTGCAGCTTTTTCAATGAATTTTGTCAAAGATATATTTTGAACACCAAAATAAAAATAAAATAAATTATTGGCTACCTGTCACTGGAGACAGGTATTTTATTTGTCTACCCGTCTTTTTATAAAATTACCAGGGGAGGCAGACATGTGGAAATTTCAACTCCTGCGGCCTGAGATTGAACCCAAAACACATGGCTTGTAGGGCAGATGTTCTTATTCATAAGGCCATCACAATTCAGGGGTCGAAATTTACACCTGTCTACCTGTCCCGGACAGGTACTTTTTGAAAGACAGGTACAGAAATAAAATACCTGTCTCTAGACTCCAGTGACAGGTTGCCAATAAATTTGTTTTGATGTTCAAAATATATCTTTGACAAAATCCATTCAAACAGCTGCTACTTGGTACATGGAAACAATGTGTCATTAATTTATTGGTAGCTTGCAACATGTAGCTTTGTCATTAATCTTGAAATACATGTACTTGACAATTTCAGGTAATTCTTAAAGGTGACAGGTAAAGTTTTTAGTCACCTGTCTCTTGTGACAGGTAAATTATTTTGAATATTTCGACCCCTGCAATTTACCAGATTTACAGTTAACAACAGAATACAGTAATCCTACAAGGGTAACACACCGGTTCTTGTCGAATCACCGAAGTTAAGCATTGTTAAGCTCGGTCAATACTTGGACAGGAGACCGGGTGCTGTACTGGCTGGACTGATCAGTGTCCAGGGTAATTATAGGAACTGTGAGCACTCTCGTGTTATGGTACATGTAGGCACCGTCGTGATATGACTGAAACAAGGTTGAAAACGACGCTAAACCCTACTACTCACTCACCCACTCTTACAAGGGTACCTAATTTAAATTACACTATAAGGCAATCACAGATTTTCTCAACTGGTGAAATGGCATATGAAATGCACTCCAGAGAAATGCTTCTCAACAGAGAATAGATGAATGTGACCTTTTCTATAGAAATGATTTAGGTCATAGTACTGCAGGGGACGAAACTGAATGTCTGCTATCTTCTGATGAGCTCTTTTCTGCCCACAATTAGGCTTTTATCTTTAAATTTGGTACCAATTCATACTAGTATGCAATGCATACTTGGAAGTGATTGTCTGTTTTTCTTGGCATTGAAAGAAAAAGCATTCACTTTCCCAGGTGGAGTTAAGAGTTTCATGGTTCTTTACAGCTGCATGGGCAAGCTATACAAAGAACTGTAAGGCAAGGAAAGCCAGTATTTTTAACTCCAAATGAATAAGCTTCTTTGGGGCTCTAAAGTTAAAAATCAAACAAAAGAAGTGGAGATTTCTCATCAACAGTACTTACATCCTTTCTGCAAATTAGATCTGTAGTGTTGCAGCTAGAACTCTTTGCATACTTCACACCATCTTCTGTTCGAGTGAGGTGTTCCAGTACATCGTAACTTTTGATTCTGGCATCTTCCTTCTATTAAAATATTAATATTATATAAATAGGCATACATGTAATTGTAACTCATGACCAGTATTGTTTGATTACAATCATGTGAATGTACTTATTCAAGGGAGTATGAAACACCATTACTGTACTCGATGGATTATTAATATATGTAATTCAAGCTTTCCAAATATATATGGCATAAAACTGTGAAAACAGAAATGTCAAAAAAGGGTTGTCACTTTCACTGACCCAGAACGCATCCTTCGTGATTATATCTCCCATACATTTATAAAGAACAGAGATGATACTAGACCTATACTTGTTTACACATGCATTTTAAGTTTTGATAAATCATATGAAATATTTTCACAAAATACATGTACCGGTAGGGGGGGCCTACTCTAACACTAATTGAAGTGGGATTTAAAAGTTGCCAACAAGAGGCAAGAGGTGCACTTGAATGGCTGTTGGTAAATTTGAGTAAGAATTTGGTCCCCCAAGCCCCCACCCCACCCTGATTATGTTTGAATCCCCTATGCTCTGACGTCCCCCCCCCCCACTCCCAACTGAGTTATCACTTTGTGCATCGCCTACTCAGGAATTCATATATATTTACAAACCTTCAACAGAAGCCTGTGGCAGATGGAAAACCGGCATTTTTCAGTTTGATGGCCATCTCCCGTGGAGAGCACTGATCTGTCATATCAACATAGAGACACCCCATAGTCTATCCACAGGTACAGAGGAGTCTTCTAGTCAAAATTCTGAAAATAGTTGCATGCAGGCAGTTTTTACTATAGTCATAGTGAGTAGTTTGTCATTGATTGACTGAGCGAACAATGCATTCTGACCCCCTCGACCTACACTGCAACTTTGTAAGACTTTTGGCAGAATGTGACCAAGGTCCACAGTGTCCTTATTCCTATGAAGTAGGCTCTCATTTGCAAATTGTCCGGTAATGTGTGAGTGAGTCAGTGAGTCAGTTCATCCGAATTCTTTCGTCGGCAAAATAAGGAGAACCGTTGACATTAGAACCTTGATTTTTGGCATGAAGGTCATTAGGGGATTGTTACCAGCAAGTTCTGAGCTGACCTACTTTTGATGAAAATCACAGCTGATTCTGACTTGGGCAGTGCCCATCTTAAGTTAATATAGGCAGGATTCAACTTTGGGGGGGGTCCAAGACACAGGCCCCAGTGTCTGGACAGTAGAATTTAAATTCAGTATAATTTAAATAATTTAATTTTTTTTAAGTCATCCTATAATACAGAGAGTAGGATGACTTAAAAAAAAATTAAATTATTTAAATTATACTGAATTTAAATTTCTACTGTCCAGACACTGGGGCCTGTGGTCCAAGAGTTCAGTTTGCGTCGGGGTCTTATAATGCCTACCCTATTTTGTAGGTCCTGTGACGTTTATTAATAGTCACACTGCCATGTATGAACAGAGCAAATTGAAAAAGTAAACTAAACTATTTCAAACTCGGCTGTTAGAATTACTCCTGCACTATAAGAAAGTTCATCGACGTTTCTTACCGTAGTTACTGTTATAAAACTACCTTTATTTATCTCCAGTACAGAAAAGCCTAGCTACGGGTGATAACTCAATGCGTGAAAAGCATAAACTACACGTACGGGGGGGGCGGGGGGGAGAAAGTGTATGGTACGGGGAAGTCGAACAGCCAAGTGTACCGGTCACCACCATGGCTTGTCTGTTCTTGGGTGTCTTCGTCGATATTGCTGATGTTGTTAATAAAAATATAAATATCTTTTTTTCCGGAATATAATTATTTCCCACAATGATAGTGCTCACATTTGGACCATTAGTCATTACATTCCGAATGAACAATACATTTATGAATGACAATGAAGCGAAGACTACGGTGAAATAACTCCCCCCCCCCTTCCCTCACCACCTCAACTGATGTTGTTAATAAAAATATAAATATTTTTTTCTTTTCTGGAATATAATTATTTCCCAAATTTAAATACAACACAATGACACTGGTGACAGTGCCCACATTTGGACCATTACATGCCGAATCAACAATACATTTATGAATGACAATGAAGCAAAGACTACGGTGAAATAAAAATACTCCCCCTCCCTTCCCTCACCAGGTCCAACATGAGTCATTCCATGAATTGACGCGGCACCATGATACAGATCAATGCATCAAGACAACTCCCCCCCCTCTCTCAATCTTGATAAAAAAAGCAGGTTCGCCAAATTTACTTGAAAAATAACTATTCGTTTTACCTTCGAAGATTGCAGGTCTATAGGCCTACTCGGTCGCGAGCAAAATGACATGATGACGAAACATGTCGACATTTTATCCAACAAAAACTACATTACGGTACGCAACATCGGCCTCACATCAAATTCAACGGCTAATAAAATGAATGATACAGGCATGAAACTGTACATCTCTGTCATAAATAACATGGATGAGACAAGATTCTTACCTTGCTGTTCAACATCCACTTGTCGTCTTCTTGCAGAAATGCCCGTTACGCGCGCGCGCAAATGTGTGACGTCAGACGATACAAGTGTTGTATCACTGCGCGGATTGTGTTACAGTGCACACGAAATAATCCGTCGTCGATGTTTATACGACTTCACAAAACTATTTCGAAGCTACAGCTAAACGATGAAAGAATGTATCTGAATGCTTCTAGGCGTATTTTCACACACTTTAGGGCAAGCAGCTAACGAATGAAGCCAAATACAAAATATGCAAATTTGTCACGCCATGTAAACATAATATTACGTTTAGGTTTGTGTGTGTGAATTAAACACATGAAATATGCGTTTAGTAATGTGTTGAAGATAGCCGACAAATTGTGTTTAAATGCTAAACATGTCATGTTTTGTGCTATTCTATTGTGTTTAGGATTGTGTTCTGAATTAAACGCCTAAAATATTCGCGTTTAGGAATGTGTTTAAGAATGTGTCAAGATCCATGAAATGTGTTTAAATGCTAAACATGTCATATACTTATGTGCTGCGGAATGTGTTTATATTCACAACGTGTTTAATTTGTGATGTGTCAAAATAAAAATGTGTATCGATTTTCAACACTTTCCTAAACACATTTAGACCTAAACGTGTCATGATGGTGTTTAAATCCTATACGCCACATTTACAGTGTATATCAAAGACACCATTGAATCGTGCCAAGTGCGTGAGGATATGTCATACTGTGATCCTACCGTCGAGTTACTCCTGAATTGAAGGATCTCTTTATACATAGGATGAAGAATGTCACATGGGATAATGTCGTACACGAGGAAAGAGATGTTAACGTAGCTCTGGATAATTTCCTGACAAATTTTGATTCCGCATATAACGAATGCTTTCCTATAGCTACGTTTGAACCGTCGTCTCATCGCATCATTAGACCTTGGATATCGTATGGCATTCTTACTTCTATTCATGAAAAAATAGACTTTATCGCGAATACCTTGTAAACAGGGACGAAAATTCTCATAAACTGTACAGAACCTATAGGAATAAATTGAACAAATGTATACGTTATGCCAAAAAAGTTTATTTCGAACAGAAATTTAATGAGTGTAATCAAGATATCAAAGGAACATGGAAAACCCTCAATCAACTCATGAATCGTAAAAAAGACAAATCAATATCTCGATCTTTTACTATCGATGGGAATGAAACTTCGGATGCTATGACCATTGCTGATAAATTCAACGAATATTTCAGTACTGTTCTGTACCTTAGATTCCAACATTCCTCAAGTTCAACCAGCTTACAGTGAATTTCTTGGCCCTTCTATTGTCGAAAACTTTGGATTTATCTCTACAACTCCTGCTGATATCTGCAGTCTCATTTTGAATTTGAAGTCTGCATCGCCCGGCCTGGATGGTCTTCCTATGTCTTTTGTCAAACTTGTGGCAACTTCTATTTCTGTTCCCCTTGCTCATCTTATGAACCTGTCTTTTCGTTTTGGTATTGTTCCAGATGCATTTAAATCTGCTAAGGTTACACCCATTTTCAAATCTGGTGAACAAACCCTCTTTTCAAACTATAGGCCAATATCCGTCTTACCGGCTCTCAGTAAAATACTAGAAAAGCTTGCAGTAAATATGATGACCAAATTTCTTCAAGCGAACAATGTAATTTCAGATAATCAGTACGGATTTAGATCAAACCACTCAACTGCTCATGCGGCACTTTCTTTGTATGATAAATTGGTTGCAGCAAAGGACGCGAAACAAATTAGTGCCATAACCTTTCTGGATCTATCAAAAGCCTTTGATACGGTCAACCATGATATTCTCCTCTCTAAGCTACACCATTATGGTTTTCGGGACACGGCCAATAATTGGCTCAGGAGTTATCTATCTAATAGAATACAGCGTGTTTCCTACAATAATATACTTTCATCTCCCATGAATATCACATGTGGGGTACCACAAGGTTCGATTATTGGCCCCCTCCTCTTTCTCATTTACATTAATGACATAAATAATGCTACAGACCTCCTTCGCATCATCCTCTTTGCCGACCACACAAGTGTTGTATATTTCTCTGCAAATCTTGACCATGTCATCAGAATCATGTCACAAGAACTAGATAAACTCCACATATGGTTTTCGGCAAACCGACTATCTTTGAACGTCAAAAAAACCAAACTCATGATTATCAAGCCTAACAAACAACGTCTGCAGCCGCCGCCACATTTAGTTATAGCCAGTGAACAGATTGAAGCCGTCGATTGTTTCAAGTTCCTCGGTGTAGTTTTTAATAGCAAGTTAAATTGGACAAACCATATCTAGTAGCCAGAAATACAGGAATCATTAACCACATAAAAAACTCCGTAAACAAGAAAACACTCCTTATTCTGTACTACTCCATGATCTATATCTATCGTATTGCAACATCCTCTGGGGGAACACTTATACCACTCACCTGAATCCTTTAATATTGCTTCAAAAGCGTATTGTCCGTATCATTACCTTCTCGAATAAACGCGACCATACTCAGCCCCTATTTTCAGATCTAAAAATCCTGCCAGTTATAAGCTTGAACTTATATAGTTGCTTAAATCTGGTTCATAAGTTCCTATATCATTTTGAGTTTATTCCTGCTCAGTTTCATGACCACTTTACAAAGTTGTCTGAAGCCCATCATTATCCTACAAGAAATCGCGAGGTGAACTTATACAGACCCTTTTATGTATCTAATTTTTCCTATTATACAGTCAGAGTCACGGGACCTCGGGAATGGAACAAGCTCCCCTCAAGACTTAAAAACATAACATCCTCCTCATTGTTTAAATCAAATCTCAAAGCTTTTTTACTTGAAAATTAATCTATTTTCACTAATTTGCCTTTTTTGATTATTCCGTTGCCTATTGAATGTTCCACTATCACCAGTTGTCGTTTAGCACTGTGACCAGAGCTATTTCTTATGGGATAGAACAAGCCCATTGGGCTTTATTCCCGCCATAATTAAACCTTCATTGAAGATATGTACTTATATTCTTACTTTAATTGGTGAATAAAATTTCATTCATTCATTCAATATCTACCAGATTGTACCACTCTATCAACCAACAGTCCCGCAATGAGTGGAGTGAAGATAATATTTGGGAGAATGTGCATTCACCATTAAAGAGAAATCCAACAGGAGGCAATAGGGCGATAAAACACAGACAGAGATGCAGGCGTCTATCTCAGCTTACTGATTGCATGCATTTATTTGCTATTCGGGGATCATTTTGAAGAATATTGCCAGACTTTTTTGAGATTGCAGTAAAACATGCACATTTTCCTGTGGCCTGTACACCACTAAACGTGCTCACTAGAAAACTGTATTCCAATCGCGCCGCCACTGATGACATATATTGTCAGGAGACTTGGCATCATCATTCTTCCTATACGTTTATATTTGCTGATACCTTTAGTACCATCCTGTTCGGTACGGTCAGTTTTTCAAACGAACATATGCGAATTCATGGCTGGGTTCGCCCACAGACCATCCAGGATCAAGTGAGTAACGTTTCAATGGCCTCTGTTATGCCTGTGACTGTGAAGCAGACGTCGATATGATATGATATTATGCCCCTTTGTTGTGTGTGAAAATCACGGTTCATTTACGACAAGAAAATTTGACAAAAACTGGAAGGTCAATGTCTGTTTTTATCATCATTTTAAATGGACTGCTCGACGTGGAAGACGAGTATTTCATTGAAATCACTCTTGCCGATTTCTATGCAAAATGGACCGAATATGATATTTTTTTAAAATCAGTTTTTAGTTTTTTTTTAAGGATTTTCCAGGAAAATTAAAGCATTTTAACCCTACCAGGCCTCTCTACCAAACTTTCTGCGCTATCTCCGGATCGACAAAAAATCGAGACCCGGCACTCTGCGACTTTATAGTCTATCATATTGGGGTCCTTTTGAGCCTATTTGCATAACCCCCGAGTAGAGGATCATGGGAAAATTCAAGATGGCGACCACCTGGAGTATAAGCAAAATGAAGTTTTCATCAATTTTCTTCAAAATTTCTGCTTTTCCGCGATGAAAAGTAGGCAAAACTATTTTATTTCACATCACATTAATATTTACTAATCTATCACGCAGTTTGTGCGGAGAAATTGTATAAATGAAAAATTCGAAAAATTTGACCGAAAAATCGACCCAAAAATGTTGTTTTTAAAAATGACGTCACTGTGACGTCATCAAAGCGGCCATCTTGAATTCTTTTACATTTTCTGGTAGAGCTTGACACGCGGGTATGGTGTGGTAAGCTTCATCCCCCTAGCTGAAAAATAATTAGGGGGGGAGGCGAAAATGGCCCTTCTCCACGCCGGGACAGGTCCAAAAAAAGCCCAGGTGAGATAGGGTTAAAGGTTTTCCAGGAAAATTAAAGCAAATTTATGGGGGTTGCAAGGGTTTAAATCTTTTACTACATAAATCACGTTTACATTAATTTTGGGCGTTTGAGAATGGCGTTTGATTACTCGTTTGGCCTATCCGAGCATGTGGTTATTCGGTGAGAATTACGTCGGTTTTACTATTCTAGTAAATTAATTGGAAATTAATTATAAGTCTGATGAAGTAGGCTTTCGATTATGGAGGCGGTAATTCTTCATGGACGACGGCTCGTTCAATAATGTCGGATAGGATGCTAACATAGAAATTGTCCAATCATAAAACAACCAAACAATAATGCATATGATAGAACAAATATTTATTGTATATCAAAACGAAACACTACTATATACAAGGGCATGATAGAACAACGACTAACTTACAAGAAACAGGTTTGTTTTTCATAAACACCTCAATACTGTCAAAGACATGTAATGCCAATAATCGAAGTATACATGTATGTTTCACTCCTACACCAATCCCTGATGCAAGATTAGCAATGGGTATATACAGGCTTTGGCAGCCTGTGGGAACGTGTGACACCTTGACGGTACGCTGGCATTTTCCCCAACATCATGGTGGGCTATCTCTTATATCAAGAGTGTGTTTCCACCACCCCAATCTACCCGCTACCACCACTGGAAGATTTTACACCCCGGACACGAGAGCAGGAATCTTCCATGTGTGCACTGTCATAATCCCCGTCCATTCTGTCATCTACATCTGGCGATCGAAAGACGGGAGATGTCCATATCTGAATCCCTGATCAGAGGAGGATGGGGCCGTTGTATGTGAGACTGTATGTATCACAGTCCCAGTCCTCCTCCAGGGTGTTCCAACTGCATTCTGCCACCCTCACCTCGCCCCACTTGAAGATATTGAGCTGATACCCATTCTCGTCGCCCATCACTCCGTAATATCGGACTTTGCGAGTTTTACGGGAGCACAGCTCAATATCTTCAAGGGACTCGTGGTGGATCTCGATGAGGAGATGGGTGAAGAATGCAGTAAATAGGGATATGAGGCTGGGTATATCCCGGAGGATCAATCGTCGATACTCTCTAAGCCACTGTGGAACCTGCAAAGAAATATAGAATACTTGACATGAATAGGCAAATATTTATTTGATAGAAAATACTTTCTAAATATTGGTTAATTGAAGCATTTAAGAAGTTCGGGTGTGTCATTATCTGTTTTCTTAGTAAACTTATTTCAAGAACGTTCCAACTGATTCTCAAGAACTGTGAAATAGCAAGAACAACAGATAATAGGCTATCGATTTTTTTGGAAATTTTCGCAAACGTAAAAGAACCAAAGAAATTTGTAATAATAGGGTTTCATCCCGTTTAATCACATATTCGCTCATATCCCGAGTTCTGTATAACTCATACTAAATTCTAATCAGGGTGCGAAGATATTTTGTTCAACAGTAGTTATGATTATGCGGACAAAATTTAAGCATCACAAACACGCTGAGCTGTATTGGGGCCCATCACGAAGTCTTCGGATGGTTGCAAATAGTGTAAGAAATGGTTGAATCTCAACGTAGGGATAAAGCTGGTCAATCATTATTCGGGAGATTTTTAATTGATAGTGATTCTCTTTAAGAATAAAGGTCACATCTTGTCATTATCCCTTCAATATGTTTAGCTGCCATACATGCATGCCCCAAACATTGTTTTGACCCTTCGAGGCCTGGGGGTGGGACTATTATGCCCCTCCCTCCACCCCTACCAAACTTTCTACCTTATCTCCGGAACAACAAAACTTGAGAGCTGATACTCAGTGACTTTGTAGTTCATCATATATTGGGGTAATTTTGAGCCTATTTGCATAACATCCCGAGCAGAGGATCATGGGTAAATTCAAAAATGGCGACCATAACAGAAAAGTGATACTTTTTGTCATTTTTCTTCAAAATTTCTGCTTTTCTGCGAAGAAAAGTGAGCAAAAGCTTCTTGATTCCACATTAGATTATTATTTACTATACATTTATCATGCAGTTTTTGAAAACACATAAGTAAAAAATACGAAAATTCTTTCAAAAAGAAACTTTTCTGATATGACGTCATTGTGGCGTCATCATGACGGTCATCTTGGATTTTTTTTACATTTGCTATTAGAGCTTGACCCAAGGGTATAGAGTGATAAGTTTCAGCCCCCTAGGTCAAGGGATAAGAAAATATTTAGGGGGCGCCGATGTGTCCCACTCTCGACATGGACACCCAGGCCAGATAGGGTTAAAACGCATTATGGTACTCACCGCCAACCCACGAATGTCCAACTTTTCAACTATATCACCATTACTGTCAAACAGGTACTTATTTGCATTCCTGTCAACGAAGGAAATAATCGTGACAAATAATTTTGAGAGGTCTCGGACCTGTATGGATATACAAATTAAAGTGTTTGTTAATCTTGAGGATGCACTGATATAGATCTGAATGTAGAAATAAAAATATCCCATGTCTGAACAAGGAAATTCAATTATTGTACTTTGATAGCCTATAAAAAGGAAGGACAGTGAAATGCTGTTATTATTTATTACAGGCTATCATTCATATGTGATTGAGATCCATACATTCTGATACATTTTGTACATTTTGTGCTATCCCATGTTTGACTTACAGGTTAAAGTCCTGGCCATACTCCAATGGCGGATATGATTGGTGATGTAACGGTTCATCAAGGTCTTCATCCACCTTCGGTCTCTGTAATAAACAAAAACGTGGCTCAGTGGTCTGAATAACCGCTGTACAGAAGTTAAGATTCCTATGTGACTCGTTGGAAATCAAAGTTTGGCTCTTATGGGAATCGAACCCACATCGCCTACGACATCAAACGCTCTAACCACCACGGTCACCTCGATTTTTCAAAACAAAAATTGAGAGGATCTGCAAACGGCTTTATATAACGACGAACTGTATGACTCGACGATGCATGCTGTTGATCCAGATCTCCGGATCCCAAATAACACAATACTACTGTAAAATAAGGCCAATGGTCACAAGCGTTTCGCCGGTGACCTCATTTAATCGGGAGTATTGCAAAATGATACCAGAAGACCACACGAAATGCTAGTTCTGACATTTGATTGGTGAACTGGGCTAAAATCGAGAAACAGGAAGTGACAATCACATTGTGCATGTCCCCATTGTCTTATCCCTAATTTCTAAATAGCCCAGGAGATGTTTGCACGTAACCTCACTCCTCCCAAGCGCCAACATTTACCTTACGGTTCTCCCATTTTCAAGTGACGATCGTACCGATTTCCCCGAATGTTGCTTCGGGACGAGAACGCTTCCACATCCAAGCTCTATAATCGGGTCAGGATATTCGAAACATAATTTTACGGACTGCTCTGATGACACCTTCGCTGCTGATCGAAGGTACCACTATCAATTTCCGTATCTTCGTTTTGTTTGGACGCACTATGGTGCAGATAATTGTTGATCAACCCTACAAGGCCGGGGGCTTTTGGGGGAATACCGGTGTGGCGGCTAAGAATGTCCATTGCATAAAAAAAATGTCCTGTTCTTAAATTCTAACTCGGACATTTTTCTCCACATTTTCAACTAAAGACGGACGTTTATCCCTAAAGAAAATGATTTGAGAAGAGAGACTATAATCTCCAGGACATTCTTAGCCATCATACGGGTACACAGGCCTGAAATTAAATTGGTCACATTCATGAGCCCCCATCGCCACTTAACGAAGGTGGTAGACTGCCCTATATGCAGCAAGTCACAAGAACGTTACAAGCAGCAGTATTCGACAGACAAAACTGATGAATTAAGAATAAATGCTACATTTCTCACCTTAAAACAACATGTAACAGCGTCCATGAATTTTCTAAATACACCTTTCTTCTTTGCAGCCCGTTTCTCTTTTCTTCGACCCATTTCACTTCTATATCCTCGTCGGTGAAACAGTAAAATTCGCTCCGAAATGACTGTGGATAAACTTTTCTCAACTGATGACATTTACGTCTGTGACGTCATAATTAGGTGGATGAATACAAACGGAGCTGTTTTTTACGTCACGTCATTTGTCGTCCCTCCTCGTCAGAAATGCATGACGTCACATAATACTGCATTGCCACTTCAAACATGTAGGATTCACTCTAACGATAGACAATGAATCGGCTCTTCGCCCGCCGATGGTTGCGCAACCTTTACCACAAACCTGTTGTATCCATATAATCTCCCAAAGAGCATGCTTTTATCATACTTTTACCATACTTTTACCATACTTCGAGACAGCAACATAGGATTGTACTTAGGAGATTAAAAAAATTGTCAATCCCTGTCAATTTACTTCAACTTTACAGGAAAAGTCTGTTTGACCCAAATTTGTAATTTGCGATTTATATAAAATACACCGTCTCATCTTCTCCATGCCAGGGGAGGGGGGTTAAGCCGTCATTTTGGGCTTAATTCGTGAAAGCGTCACTTCAGTCAACACACAAGTTCCTTAATATCTACCAGATTGTACCACTCTATCAACCAACAGTCCCGCAATGAGTGGAGTGGAGATAATATTTGGGAGAATGTGCATTCACCATTAAAGAGAAATCCAACAGGAGGCAATAGGGCGACAAAACACAGACAGAGATGCAGGCGTCTATCTCAGCTTACTGATTGCATGCATTTATTTGCTATTCGGGGATCATTTTGAAGAATATTGCCAGACTTTTTTGAGATTGCAGTAAAACATGCACATTTTCCTGTGGCCTGTACACCACTAAACGTGCTCACTAGAAAACTGTATTCCAATCTCGCCGCCACTGATGACATATATTGTCAGGAGACTTGGCATCACCATTCTTCCTATACGTTTATATTTGCTGATACCTATAGTACCATCCTGTTTGGTACGGTCAGTTTTTCAAACGAACATATGCGAATTCATGGCTGGGTTCGCCCACAGACCATCCAGGATCAAGTGAGTAACGTTTCAATGGCCTCTGTTATGCCTGTGAAGCAGACGTCGATATGATGTGATATTATGCCCCTTTGTTGTGTGTGAAAATCACGGTTCATTTACGGCAAGAAAATTTGACAAAAACTGGAAGGTCAATGTCTGTTTTTATCATCATTTTAAATGGACTGCTCGACGTGGAAGACGAGTATTTCATTGAAATCACTCTTGCCGATTTCTATGCAAAATGGACCGAATATGATATTTTTTAAAATTAGTTTTTAGTTTTTTTTTAAGGATTTTCCAGGAAAATTAAAGCATTTTAACCCTACCAGGCCTCCCTACCAAACTTTCTGCGCTATCTCCGGATCGACAAAAAATCGAGACCCGGCACTCTGCGACTTTATAGTCTATCATATTGGGGTCCTTTTGAGCCTATTTGCATAACCCCCGAGTAGAGGATCATGGGAAAATTCAAGATGGCGACCACCTGGAGTATAAGCAAAATGAAGTTTTCATCAATTTTCTTCAAAATTTCTGCTTTTCCGCGATGAAAAGTAGGCAAAACTATTTTATTTCACATCACATTAATATTTACTAATCTATCACGCAGTTTGTGCGGAGAAATTGTATAAATGAAAAATTCGAAAAATTTGACCGAAAAATCGACCCAAAAATGTTGTTTTTAAAAATGACGTCACTGTGACGTCATCAAAGCGGCCATCTTGAATTCTTTTACATTTTCTGGTAGAGCTTGACACGCGGGTATGGTGTGGTAAGCTTCATCCCCCTAGCTGAAAAATAATTAGGGGGGGAGGCGAAAATGGCCCTTCTCCACGCCGGGACAGGTCCAAAAAAGCCCAGGTGAGATAGGGTTAAAGGTTTTCCAGGAAAATTAAAGCAAATTTATGGGGGTTGCAAGGGTTTAAATCTTTTACTACATAAATCACGTTTACATTAATTTTGGGCGTTTGAGAATGGCGTTTGATTACTCGTTTGGCCTATCCGAGCATGTGGTTATTCGGTGAGAATTACGTCGGTTTTACTATTCTAGTAAATTAATTGGAAATTAATTATAAGTCTGATGAAGTAGGCTTTCGATTATGGAGGCGGTAATTCTTCATGGACGACGGCTCGTTCAATAATGTCGGATAGGATGCTAACATAGAAATTGTCCAATCATAAAACAACCAAACAATAATGCATATGATAGAACAAATATTTATTGTATATCAAAACGAAACACTACTATATACAAGGGCATGATAGAACAACGACTAACTTACAAGAAACAGGTTTGTTTTTCATAAACACCTCAATACTGTCAAAGACATGTAATGCCAATAATCGAAGTATACATGTATGTTTCACTCCTACACCAATCCCTGATGCAAGACTAGCAATGGGTATATACAGGCTTTGGCAGCCTGTGGGAACGTGTGACACCTTGACGGTACGCTGGCATTTTCCCCAACATCATGGTGGGCTATCTCTTATATCAAGAGTGTGTTTCCACCACCCCAATCTACCCGCTACCACCACTGGGAGATTTTACACCCCAGACACGAGAGCAGGAATCTTCCATGTGTGCACTGTCATAATCCCCGTCCATGAATGAACTGTCATCTACATCTGGCGATCGAAAGACGAGAGATGTCCATATCTGAATCCCTGATCAGAGGAGGATGGGGCCGTTGTATGTGAGACTGTATGTATTACAGTCCCAGTCCTCCTCCAGGGTGTTCCAACTGCATTCTGCCACCCTCACCTCGCCCCACTTGAAGATATTGAGCTGATACCCATTCTCGTCGCCCATCACTCCGTAATATCGGACTTTGCGAGTTTTACGGGAGCACAGCTCAATATCTTCAAGGGACTCGTGGTGGATCTCGATGAGGAGATGGGTGAAGAATGCAGTAAATAGGGATATGAGGCTGGGTATATCCCGGAGGATCAATCGTCGATACTCTCTAAGCCACTGTGGAACCTGCAAAGAAATATAGAATACTTGACATGAATAGGCAAATATTTATTTGATAGAAAATACTTTCTAAATATTGGTTAATTGAAGCATTTAAGAAGTTCGGGTGTGTCATTATCTGTTTTCTTAGTTCAAGCAAACTTATTTCAAGAACGCTCCAACTGATTCTCAAGAACTGTGAAATAGCAAGAACAACAGATAATAGGCTATCGATTTTTTTGGAAATTTTCACAAACGTAAAAGAACCAAAGAAATTTGTAATAATAGGGTTTCATCCCGTTTAATCACATATTCGCTCATATCCCGAGTTCTGTATAACTCATACTAAATTCTAATGATATAAATGTGTGGGGCTTTCTTCAAGTATGTCCTACTTCAGGGTGCGAAGATATTTTGTTCAACAGTAGTTATGATTATGCGGACAAAATTTAAGCATCACAAACACGCTGAGCTGTATTGGGACCCATCACCAAGTCTTCGGATGGTTGCAAATAGTGTAAGAAATGGTTGAATCTCAACGTAGGGATAAAGCTGGTCAATCATTATTCGGGAGATTTTTAATTGATAGTGATTCTCTTTAAGAATAAAGGTCACATCTTGTCATTATCCCTTCAATATGTTTAGCTGCCATACATGCATGCCCCAAACATTGTTTTGACCCTTCGAGGCCTGGGGGTGGGACTATTATGCCCCTCCCTCCACCCCTACCAAACTTTCTACCTTATCTCCGGAACAACAAAACTTGAGAGCTGATACTCAGTGACTTTGTAGTTCATCATATATTGGGGTAATTTTGAGCCTATTTGCATAACATCCCGAGCAGAGGATCATGGGTAAATTCAAAAATGGCGACCATAACAGAAAAGTGATACTTTTTGTCATTTTTCTTCAAAATTTCTGCTTTTCTGCGAAGAAAAGTGAGCAAAAGCTTCTTGATTCCACATTAGATTATTATTTACTATACATTTATCATGCAGTTTTTGAAAACACATAAGTAAAAAATACGAAAATTCTTTCAAAAAGAAACTTTTCTGATATGACGTCATTGTGGCGTCATCATGACGGTCATCTTGGATTTTTTTTACATTTGCTATTAGAGCTTGACCCAAGGGTATAGAGTGATAAGTTTCAGCCCCCTAGGTCAAGGGATAAGAAAATATTTAGGGGGCGCCGATGTGTCCCACTCTCGACATGGACACCCAGGCCAGATAGGGTTAAAACGCATTATGGTACTCACCGCCAACCCACGAATGTCCAACTTTTCAACTATATCACCATTACTGTCAAACAGGTACTTATTTGCATTCCTGTCAACGAAGGAAATAATCGTGACAAATAATTTTGAGAGGTCTCGGACCTGTATGGATATACAAATTAAAGTGTTTGTTAATCTTGAGGATGCACTGATATAGATCTGAATGTAGAAATAAAAATATCCCATGTCTGAACAAGGAAATTCAATTATTGTACTTTGATAGCCTATAAAAAGGAAGGACAGTGAAATGCTGTTATTCTTTATTACAGGCTATCATTCATATGTGATTGAGATCCATACATTCTGATACATTTTGTACATTTTGTGCTATCCCATGTTTGACTTACAGGTTAAAGTCCTGGCCATACTCCAATGGCGGATATGATTGGTGATGTAACGGTTCATCAAGGTCTTCATCCACCTTCGGTCTCTGTAATAAACAAAAACGTGCCTCAGTGGTCTGAATAACCGCTGTACAGAAGTTAAGATTCCTATGTGACTCGTTGGAAATCAAAGATTGGCTCTTATGGGAATCGAACCCACATCGCCTACGACATCAAACGCTCTAACCACCACGGCCACCTCGATTTTCCAAAACAAATATTGAGAGGGTCTGCAAACGGCTTTATATAACGACGAACTGTATGACTCGACGATGCATGCTGTTGATCCAGATCTCCGGATCCCAAATAACACAATACTACTTAACCCAGAAACTCTGGCTGGGATAGGTAAATTTAGGGTAAGGGGGCGTGGCATTCCTATCACAGCCCAGAATGAGGGTAGGTTAAAATTTGGAGATAAAAACTCATCTCCCGAAAAGCGGCTTTTCGCTGACGAAAATAACGAAACGGGAGAGAAAAAATATGCCAATTTGATACAGTTTGACCGACCTGAGCTTCTTTAACCATGTACCATCTCTCATGACTGTTTTGATGCTGACAAAATGTGATCAAATGTGCGAGAAAAAACTTCCATTGATTTTAACGTTTTCGCGCCTTTCTGACATCTTGTGAGAATATGACCTTGATTTCGTGACCTTTCTGATCACGTGAATAAACACACGTCGCTATTGGTTCTTGATGACGTGAGTCAAAAGACCAACCCCATTCTGCGCATGTCCCTGTAAACTATGGCGAAAGAAACCCAACGGCAAAATGACAAAATCCGTGTTTGATGGCAGATTCCATCTAATTAAAGGAGTCATTAGGTGGTTGTCATAGTGCTGGAGATGCCAAATCATATTATTTATTCGATAAAATGCTTTTTGTGCGTCTGTCTCAATTCCCCACGCCGTGTGCAGTTAAAGATCTCGAGCGACTGACGTCTTATTTATTTTTTTCCTTTTCGGTCTGTATATGTGATTCGGGCTAAGGGGTCAGCAACAACAACCCCCCCAAAAATAGACTCCTTAGCCGATGTTTTCGGGCTAAATACTACTGTAAAACGAGAGATCCTGAAGGATCTTGGCGCCCACCATTGTCCAATAATTGTAAGCTAATGACAAGAGGATCTTTTTGTCCATTGTTACTAAGAACAAACGATTGATTTGTAATTTTGTTTAGAGAATTTCGAATCTGAGCTTGAACTCCTTGATATGGAAGGTGAAGGTATGGATATTCTCTATAGTCACTATATAAAATATGTCCCACTGTTTGATCCGCCGACTCGTGTGATGCAACGTCACAACTCGGGAATACCGTATTAATTTCAGCGTAACTTGGATTTTCGAATCGGACCTAAAAAGGCGTCTTGCACAACTAGGCCCCATGTGGGACCTGTGTACCAAATTTCAGAAAGAATCCATGAAGTAGTTCCTGAGAATTGACGATAACAATGTTTCAAGGGAAAATTCAAGATGGTCACCTGGCGGCCATATCGGATTTTCGAATCGGACTAAAAAAAGGTATCTTGCACAACTGGATCACAAGGGGAACCTGTGTACCAAATTTGAGGAAGATCCATGCAGTACTTCTTGAGAAATCACGATAAAGTTTCATGGGAAATCCAAGATGGGCGCCTGGTGGCCATATTGGATTTTCGAATCGGACTGAAAAAGGTATTTTGCACAACTAGACCCCAAGGGGAACCTATGTACCAAATTTGAGAAAGATCCATGCAGTATTTCCTGAGAAATGACAATAACAAAGTTTCATGGGGAAATCCAAGATGGCTGCCTGGTGGCCATATTGGATTTTCGAATCGGACAAGAAAAGGCATCTTGCACAACTAGATCCCAAGGGGAACCTGTATACCAAATTTGAGAAAGATCCATGCAGTAGTTCCTGAGAAATCGCGATAACAAGGTTTCATGGGGAAATATAAGATGGCTGCCTTGTGGCCATATTGGATTTTCGAATCGGACCAGAAAAGGTATCTTGCACAACTAGACCCCACGGGGAACCTGTGTATCAAATTTGAGAAAGATCCATGCAGTAGTTCCTGAGAAATCGTGATAACAAGGTTTCATGGGGAAATCCAAGATGGCTGCCTTGTGGCCATATTGGATTTTCGAATCGGACCAGAAAAGATATCTTGTACAACTAGACCCCAAGGGGAACCTGTGTACCAAATTTGAGAAAAATCCATGAAGTAGTTCCTGAGAAACCGCGATAACAAGGTTTCATGGGGAAATCCAAGAAGGCTGCCTGGTGGCCATATTGGATTTTCGAATCGGACCAGAAAAGGTATCGTGCACAACTAGACCCCAAGGGGAACCTGTGTACTGAATTTGGGAAAGATCCATGCAGTAGTTCCTGAGAAATCGCGATAACAAGGTTTCATGGGGAAATCCAAGATGGCCGCCTTGTGGCCATATAGGATTTTCGAATCGGACCAGAAAAGGTATCCGCACAACTAGACCCCAAGGGGAACCTGTCTACCAAATTTCAGAAAGATCCGTGCAGTAGTTCCTGAGAAATCGCGATAACAAGGTTTCATGGGGAAATCCAAGGTGGCCGCCTTGTGGCTATATTGGATTTTCGAATCGGACCAGAAAAGGTATTTGCACAACTAGACCCCAAGGGCAACCTGTGTACCAAATTTCAGAAAGATCCGTGCAGTAGTTCCTAAGAAATCGCGATAACAAGGTTTCATGGCGAAATCCAAGATGGCAGCCTTGTGGCCATATTGGATTTTCGAATCGGACCAGAAAAGGTATCTGCACAACTAGACCCCAAGGGGCACCTGTGTACCAAATTTCAGAAAGATCCGTGCAGTAGTTCCTGAGAAATCGCGATAACAAGGTTTCATGGGGAAATCCAAGGTGGCCGCCTTGTGGCTATATTGGATTTTCGAATCGGACCAGAAAAGGTATTTGCACAACTAGACCCCAAGGGCAACCTGTGTACCAAATTTCAGAAAGATCCGTGCAGTAGTTCCTAAGAAATCGCGATAACAAGGTTTCATGGCGAAATCCAAGTTGGCCGCCTTGTGGCCATATTGGATTTTCGAATCGGACCAGAAAAGGTATCTGCACAACTAGACCCCAAAGGGAACCTGTGTACCAAATTTCAGAAAGATCCGTGCAGTAGTTCCGAGAAATCGCGATAACAAGGTTTCATGTGGAAATCAAAGATGGCTGCCTGGTGGCCATATTGGATTTTCGAATCGGACCAGAAAAGGTATCTTGCACAACTAGACCCCAAGGCGAACCTGTGTACCAAATTTGAGAAAGATCCATGAAGTAGTTTCTGAGAAATCACGATAACAAGGTTTCATGGGGAAATCCAAGGTGGCCGCCTTGTGGCCATATTGGATTTTCGATTTGGACCGAAAAAGGTATCTTGCACAACTAGACCCCAAGGCGAACCTGAGTGCCAAATTTGAGAAAGATCCATGCAGTAGTTCCTGAGAAATCGCGATAACAAGGTTTCATGGGGAAATCCAAGATGGCCGCCTTGTGGCCATATTGGATTTTCGAATCGGACCAGAAAAGGTATCTGCACAACTAGATCCCAAGGGGAACCTGTGTACCAAATCTCAGAAACATCCGTGCAGTAGTTCCTGAGAATTCGCGATAACAAGGTTTCATGGGTAAATCCAAGATGGCCGCCTTGTGGCCATATTGGATTTTCGAATCGGACCAGAAAAGGTATCTGCACAACTAGACCCCAAGGGGAACCTGTGTACCAAATTTCAGAAAGATCCGTGCAGTAGTTCCTGAGAAATCGCGATAACAAGGTTTCATGAGGAAATCCAAGATGGCCGCCTTGTGGCCATATTGGATATTCGAATCGGATCAGAAAAGGTATCTGCACAACTAGACCCCAAGGGGAACCTGTGTACCAAATTTCAGAAAGATCCGTGCAGTAGTTCCTGAGAAAACGCGATAACAAGAATTGTTTACGGACGGACGACGGACGGACGACGGACCACGGACGAAAAGCGATTTGAACAGCCCACCATCTGGTGATGGTGGGCTAATAAGGCCAGTGGCCACAAGGGTTTCGTTGGTGACCTCATTCAATCGGGAGTACTGCAAAATAAGACCAGAAGACCACACGAAATGCTGGTTCTGACATTTGATTGGTGAACTGGGCTGAAATCGAAAAACAGGAAGTGACAATCACATTGTGCATGTCCCCATTGTCTTATCCCTAATTCCTAAATAGGCCAGTAGCCCCACTCCTCCCAAGCGCCAACATTTACCTTACGGTTCTCCCATTTTCAAGTGACCGTCGTACCGATTCTCCCGAATGTTGCTTCGGGGCGAGAACGCTTCCACATCCAAGCTCTATAATCGGGTCAGGATATTCGAAACATAATTTTACGGACTGCTCTGATGACACCTTCGCTGCTGATCGAAGGTACCACTATCAATTTCCGTATCTTCGTTTTGTTTGGACGCACTATGGTGCAGATAATTGTTGATCAACCCTACAAGGCCGGGTGCTTTTTGAGGAATACCGGTGTGGCGGCTAAGAATGTCCATTGCTTAAAAAAATGTCCTGTTCTTAAATTCTAACTCGGACATTTTTCTCCGCATTTTCAACTGAAGACGGACATTTATCCCTAAAGAAAATGATTTGAGAAGGGAGACTATAATCTCCAGGACATTCCTAGCCATCATACGGGTACACAGGCCTGAAATTAACTTGGCCACATTCATGAGCCCCCATCGCCACTTAACGAAGGTTAGTGAGGTGGCTTAGCAAAAAGATCGTGACACGCTGGACCAAAGCACCAAACGTGGCACATCCATCACTTGAGGCATACAGAACAATATCAGAAGGGGTGCCCATTGCTCTGGGCCGTGTGACGCCCCCTGGCCCCGCAAAGGGCACCTAAGGGAAAATATTATCATTGAAAAAATAGTTGACTTCCCAATAGCTTCATGATTTTCGTTATCCTTGAGGCTAGGAAGCTGAAAATTGCCACATTATATCTTTGGTTCCAGCGCTACAATAAAATGTAACAAAATTCTAGATGGCCTCTATGATGATGTCACAGTGACGTCATATGATAAAAATAAGCCATTTTATTGACGATTTTTCTGATCGATTTTTCAAATTTTGTATTGGTGCCATTTTCTTCGCTCACATTGCCTTGTAAATCAGTAAATAATCATCTGATATGAAATAAAATATTATTATGCACTTTCACGTAGACAAAATATACCAATTTGAAGAAAATACGACAAAAACACAACTGTCGTCCATTCTGAATTTACCCATGATGCTCTTCTCCGAGAATTAAATGGCCCTAATATGATTTGCTATATGGACACAAAGTGCCAGCTCTCAACAGTTCCGAGCATCAGAGAAATTTTTATTGGGAAGAGCTGGGGGGGGGGGGGAATGAAGCTGAATCCAACAATAACAATTGAACACAGGATCCTCCCTATTCAGTATCATTTTACTAGTGGGTGTGCCTGCAGAACCGGCATATAATTGGAGTAATGCACGGGTCCTGAACCATGCACATGTAAATGTGTAAATATAATGGTATTGTCACCCAGTGGGAATAAGGTGTAGTTTCAGACCCCTCCCCCAATCTGCCTCTGAACCTGAAATCGTCCTAAGCACTCTCGGTCATGTCAATAGCGACGGATAGAAGTCAACGTGTTATTTTAATGTTAATTTCATGTTCCTGTCCCTCAATGGGCGTTAAATGCAATTTCCGATCCTTTTTCTGTGTCTATTCACTCTCTGAGATCCCTATAGTTATCCTGAAAATGCTTGACAGGCTTTTGACCGAAAAAAAAACAATATTGCGGGCCTCTATTTTCACACTTGGTATTCCCACAGCTATCTTGACAAAGTTCCATGAACATTCGACCAAAGCTGTGTCCATTCAATGACAATATATAGACAAGTGCTATAACATGTTACTTGTATGTTGCGCGGGTGATTGGGTGGGTACAGGTTCCTGTTGCTTCAATGCATTTTGCTGAGAAGCAACAGGAACTTGATAATGTGATGTCTAGCACCGTAATATCACTTGTCTTTATTGCACCATGTAAGCGTCCTGTCTGTGTCTTGTGTGCTGTCCTCAGTGTTTTATAGGGTGGATGGAGGGTGTCTGGTTCCATGCTGCTTCAAAGATTTCTTCTTTGAAGTAACAGGAACGCAACTTGGCTGGGTGGTGCTTAGTTGGTTCGTCGCGATATAGCTGAAATATTGTTGAAAGCCACGCTAAATTCTATTCACTCACTCACCCTTACTTGTATGTTGCATGTTCTCGGTCCCCATTGGGCGTTAAATGTTCTTTTGATTCCTTCTTGGTTTTAGAGTCCCTTTTCTGGCCATACAGCTCTGTTAGCTATCCTGACGTAATTTGATGGCCTTCCAATAAAAAATCCCGGCCTCCAACAGGCGTAAGATGCCCTTTTGGGGATTGTTCTTTTCAGTTTCACCCTCACTGACTCCAATACTCTTCAGATGAAGGTTTGTACCATTTCGTCCAAAAATTTTGGCTTTTTTCGGGGGTCACAAATATACAAACGGAGTCGTGTCGAACTAAACACAAGTCCCCGGTCCTTGTAACACTTGTTAATTCAGCTATTCTTCTCTCGAACTTGAAAGATTGAAATACAAGAAGTGGGGGAAATTGACGTCTGGCGACTAAAAAGCAACCATGACTTAACAGGAAAGCTTCCCTTGGCACCTCACCTGCAGACCCGAGAATACGGTGGATTCTCGGTCGTAGCCTTAGTATCTCAGCCGTGCTTTTATTGCAGCCGTTAATATGGATACTATGAAATATCCCCACGGCTCCTAGCAACGCCTTAAGCGGAATTACATACGCTAGCTCGTGAGCTGTGATGACAGATCAACTCAAACAAATAACTCATCGGATGTTAATGGATGAGCATCGAGGACGTCTGATGATGTAAGCGCCTCAATATGGGGTGAACCTGGTAAATGCTAGAATACCCTAAAACTGTTCAGTCTTGGACATTTCCATCTTTTTTTCCATTTTACGAGATGAAAGGCTGAATTGTCAATTTTTACATGGATAAGGGGCGATTGTTTCCTTTTACACAGGCGATTATGTAAACCTAATTGGTACAGGTGGTTTCAGCCACCCAGCTCTCCCTTCTCAATTTTTTTTTCTCTGATACTCCAAAATGAAGAAACGTCGAGGGCTGTAAGAGCAGTTATATCTTATGATACTGATGTTATTTTTGAGCCTGTTGCATAAAACTCGGAGCACAGCTTCATGAGTAAATTCATAATGGATAACATTAGGGTGTACCAGAAAGTTTTGTTTTCATCGTATTCCTTCAAAATTAATGTGTTGTTCTTCGTAAAAGTGCTCAAAAGTATTTTATCTCAAATAAGATGATTATTTACTAATTTACCAGGCAGTTTCAGCGAAGAAAATTCCACAAATAAAAAATGGGAAAAATCGGTCCGAAAATCGTCCGCAAAATGGCTTATTTTGGGAATATGATGTCACTGTGATGTCATCATGGCCGCCATCTTGGATTTTGTGCCATTTTCCGGTAGCGCATGAACCAGTGATACAGTGTGGCAAGTTTCAGCTTCCCAGCCTGAAGGATAATGAAGATAACGAAGCTGCTTCTAGGCTAACTATTCCTTAAATAACAATATTGCCCCTCAGATGCCCTTTTGGGGGCCAGAGGGCATCACAGAGCCCAGAGCAAAGGGCACCCCTTCAAGTGATAGGTGTACCAAGTTTGGTGCTTTGGTCCAGCGTGTCACGATCTCCCCAAAATATGGCCCTAAGCCACCTCACTAGGTGGTAGACTGACCTATATGCAACAAGTCACAAGAACGTTACAAGCAGCAGTATTCGACAGATAAAACTGATGAATTAAGAATGAATGCTACATTTCTCACCTTAAAACAACATGTAACAGCGTCCATGAATTTTCTAAATACACCTTTCTTCTTTGCAGCCCGTTTCTCTTTTCTTCGACCCATTTCACTTCTATATCCTCGTCGGTAAAACAATAAAATTCGCTCCGAAATGACTGTGGATAAACTTTTCTCAACTGATGACATTTACGTCTGTGACGTCATAATTAGGTGGATGAATACAAACGGAGCTGTTTTTTACGTCACGTCATTTGTCGTCCCTCCTCGTCAGAAATGCATGACGTCACATAATACTGCATTGCCACTTCATACATGTAGGATTCACTCTAACGATAGACAATGAGTCGACTTTTCGCTCACCGATGGTTGCGCAACCTTTACCACAAACCTGTTGTATCCATATAATCTCTCAAAGAGCATGCTTTTATCATACTTTTACCATAATTCGAGACAGCAACATAGGATTGTACTTAGGAGATTACTGAAAAATTCCTCAATAAAAGTAGGAAAAATGAGTCTGACCCAAATTTGTAATTCACATAAAATACACCGTGTCATCTTCTCCATGGGGGGGTGAAGCTGTCAGTTTGGGCTTAATTCGTGAAAGCACCACTTCAGTCAACACACAAGTTCCTTAATATCTACCAGATTGTACCATAGTCAGGGCTGTTAGGGATTTTTTGGTTCACATTCTTCCAAATTTGGTCCATATGTCGCCCATACCATACTATTTCGATTTTGCCGCCATATTCGGCGAAATTCAATATGATCGCCACCCGGGTTAGAGGTCAATCGTAATTAAATAACTAAAAGGGCTAGAAATATGAATAATAACACTTTTTAGTGGTTATGGGGGTCGGAGAATCTGATTGTGATCTTATTTCAACGATTTGAGGTCAAGGTCACCCTTTAAGGTCACCCTAAAGGTCATTTTGGGGACGAATTCGCCATTATCAGTGGTTTTGGGGCAAAATATATAAACTGCCTCATTCTATTGGTTTCCAGGGTTGAGTAACCCGAATCTGGCCTTATTTTGGCGATTCGGGGCAATATTTCATTTGAGAGTCGCGATAGAGGTCATCCGAACCAGAGGCCAATTGTAGGTATAACATCAAAAGAACCACAAATAATACCATAGAGGTTTGTGGCATTCTCCGATTCTGATCTTATTTTGAAGATTTGAGGTCACCCCATTTTTGGGTCAAAGGTCAAAGATCAACAGTTACCACTAAGAACAATCGAACGATGATTATTCAGGAACAAATTATATTAAAATACTTCGGAGATGACATCTGCTGACAAAATGCTATAACTATGCCGCTACGCCGCTATGTGTATTTAAATGTTCGAAATACAATACAAAGACCGCTGTAGCAACAATATACCAATGATTATTAGTATCTATACCTTCTGGCTTGCGCTCTCAAGAAACTGTGAAGTCGGGTCGCACCCAGTAAGGCTGTGGAAGAGGGGTAGTGCCAGGGATTTGACGGACCGAGATCGGAACAAATGGTATGGACTGGAACATCACAATATTTTTTTCCAGTACCGAAGTCCACCAAGAGTTCCGATAGACCGTGGGTCTCCAAAGACCGGACATCGCTGTCCATCGTGCGAACATAGGCTGTTGTATGACCCTCCTCCGTGACATGTGCTAGATGCAGGAGGACCCTGGTGTCCGCCTCGAAATGGTTGCACGGTTGAAGTATTGTGAGGTCACAACGTCTGTTGAAGAACACTGACTCAAAACGGGTACACAGAAGGAGCTTACCGCTCATGTCAGTCTTGGAGATCTGTGTGCTGATGAATGAGAACGGCTCCTTTTTGTTAACATTTTTTAAGAAGCCGCTGATCCATTCATACTTCGGGATTTTAGGGGTTCAGGAAAAAGTATTGTGGCATTCCAGTCCAAACCATCTGTTCCGATATTAGTCCGTCAAAGTCCGTGGCACTACCTCTCTTTCACAGCTTAAAGGAGTGCAAGACGACTTCACAGTTTCTTGGATGTGGCAAAAAGACCACCTGGGCAGCCTGTACAAGCATATCGGACCCCACCGACACACTAGTGGCTCTCACGCATGATCCGGACACTCTCGAGTCCGTGCATATGGAGTTTATAGAACGCTTCATCGTACTAATGTACAGCAAGGGATGTGGTGCAGCCGGTGTCAATGAGGCCAAGCATCACCTCTTCAGTACTGCAACCAGATCGCTGGAAAACATCCCACCTCCCAAGCCGCGCTTTTGCAGCATGTGAAGCGAGCGCTGCTACAAGCGAGTTTCTACTGGAGTCGCTTCACTCCAGCAGGAAATCCCTGACTTCAGTGAGTGGAGCTGGCACAAAGATTGCACCAGTACATGGCAACCGCTAAGGACCACTCTCAGCGACACTTCTATGGCATATGCCATTCTCATGCACTGTGGCTGACTCAAGGCATGCAAGGGAAGGTGCAAATGCAACTGTGCCGATGTCCGATACACGACCCTCCGCAAATACGAAAGCGGGTAAGTTGATGACGAAGGCGGTGATGACAAGTATTATTTATTGCTGGCATCATAGAGCGCAAGCCAGAAGGCATAGGTAGTAAAAGTAATGATTGGTATACTGTTGCTTAAGCGGTCTTTGTTTTGTATTTTGAACATTTAAATGCACGTAGCGGCATAGTTATAGCATTTTGTCAGCAGATGTCATCTCCGAAGTATTTTAGTAACATTTATTCCTGAATAATCTTGTTTCGATTGTGTTTAGTAGCAACTGTTGATCTTTGACCTTTAAATTCTCAATGAGGTGACCATGATCTCAAATCGTCAAAATAAGGTCAGAATATAATTCTCCGATGCCACAAAGCCCTATGGTATTATTTGTCATTCTAGCCCTTTTGGTGTTTCCTATAATTGAGCTCCGATTGATCTCTGTTTCGGGTGACCTCTGTCGTGAACCTCACATGCAATATTGCCTTAAATTGTCAAAATATGGCCAGATTCGGGTTACTTAACCCCGAAAATCGATAAAATGAGTTAGTTTGTATATCTTGATCCCAAAATGACCTTTAGGGTGACCCTGACCTCAAATCGTTGAAATAAGATCAGAATCAGATTCCCCGACACCGATAACCTCTAAAAAGTTGTATTATTCTTGATTCTAGCCATTTTGTTGTTTTAAATACGATTGACCTCTAACCCGGGTGGCAGCCATAATGAATTTCGCCAATATGGCGGCCCCAGGGGGCGACTACCTTGGCGCCCGTCAAAAATCGAAAAGGTATTGTATGGGCGACATATGGGCCAAATTTGGTGCTTTTGGAAGATTCTGAACCAAACAGTCCCTTTTATGCCCTAACATCCCGGACTACCACTCTATCAACCAACAGTCCCGCAATGGGTGGAGTGGAGATGATATTTGGGAGAATGTGCATTCACCATTAAAGAGAAATCCAACAGGAGGCAATAGGGCGATAAAACACAGACAGAGATGCAGGCGTCTATCTCAGCTTACTGATTGCATGCATTTATTTGCTATTCGGGGATCATTTTGAAGAATATTGCCAGATTTTTGTGAGATTGCAGTAAAACATGCACATTTTCCTGTGGCCTGTACACCACTAAATGTGCTCACTAGAAAACTGTATTCCAATCTCGCCGCCACTGATGATATATATTGTCAGGAGACTTGGCCTTCAAACAAGACAATACGTGAGGTTATACCCAAACAACAGCTGGTGGAACAGAGATCATATAGGGTGGGCACCAGTTTCGAAGGAATAATAAGGAAATATTTCGTAATAAGGAAGACCAACCGTTTTTGATCACATCATTCTTCCTATACGTTTATATTTGCTGATACATTGTACCATCCTGTTCGGTACGGTCAGTTTTTCAAACGAACATATGCGAATTCATGGCTGGGTTCGCCTACAGACCATCCAGGATCAAGTGAGTAACGTTTCGATGGCCTCTGTTATGCCTGTGAAGCAGACGTCGATATGATATGATATTATGCCCCTTTGTTTTGCATGAAAATCATGGTTCATTTACGGCAAGAAAATTTGACAAAACTGGTATTTCAATGTCTGTTTTTATCATCATTTTAAATTGACTGCTCGACGTGGAAAACGAGTATTTCATTGAAATCCCTCTTGCCGATTTCTATGCAAAATGTACCGAATATATTTTTTTAAAATTAGTTCTTAGTTTTTTAAGGGTTTTCTAGGAAAATTAAAGCATTTTAACCCTACCAAACTTTCTGCGCTATCTCCGGAACGACAAAAAATTGAGAGCCGACACTCTGTGACTTTATAGTCTATCATATTGGGGTCATTTTGATCCTATTTGCATAATCCCCGAGTAGAGGATCATGGGAAAATTCAAGATGGCGGCCACCTGGAGTATAAGAAAAATGAAGTTTTCATCAATTTTCTTCAAAATTTCTGCATTTCCACGATGAAAAGTGGGCAAAACTATTTTATTTCACATCACATTAATATTTACTAATTTATCACACAGTTTTTGCGGAGAAATTGTATAAATGAAAAATTCGAAAAATTTGACCAAAAAATCGACCCAAAAATGTCGTTTTCAAAAATGACGTCATCAAAGCGGCCATCTTGGATTCTTTTACATTTTCTGGTAGAGCTTGACCCAAGGGTATGATGTGGTAAGCTTCAGCCCCCTAGCTGAAAAATAATTAGGCCCTTCCCCACGCCTGGACAGGTCCAAAAAAGCCCAGGCCAGATAGGGTTAAAGGTTTTCCAGGAAAATTAAAGGACATTTATGGGGGTTGCAAGGGTTTACATCTTTTACTACCTAAATGACATTTACATTGATTTTGGGCCTTTGAGAATGGCGTTTGATTACTTGTTTGGCCTATCCGAGCAAGAGGTTATTCGGTGAGAATTACGTCGGTTTTAATATTCCAGTAAACTAATTGGAATCAATTATAAGTCTGATGAATAAGGCTCTCGATTATGGAGGCGGTAATTCCTGATGGACGACGGCTGCTTTAAGAATGTCGGATCTGATGCTAACATAGAAATTGTTCAATCATAAAACAACCAAACAATGATGCATATGAAAGAACGAATATTTATTTTATATCAAAACGAAACTCTACCACAAGTCTGGAGTGATAGAACAAAGACTTGCAAGTAACGGTTTTTAAAGGAAGTTTTTATAGCGTTATGTCTAGATGGTATTCCTCTGATTTACCATCTTGGTTTACCTAGATTGGCCTACACTGATATACCAGCCAGAGGGGATTATGAATTTCCTAAACTGAATCCACATGTCCTCAACCATGATGTGTAAAAGTCCAGAAGTGTGAATTTTTTCGAGTCCAAATCTTCAGCTTCCGAGACTTTCCGAGGTTGAAAGGTTGAGATTTCAAAGTCTAAAATTCTATCCATTTTTTGCATTATAAGCTGAATAATCTGAGGTTTTTAAACGTGTCTGTGGAATTCTGAGGTCTCCCAGAACCGAAATTCGAAAAACCTGAGAGATATTCGGAATCCGCAATTTTGAAAGCTTTCCGAGTACTTCAACTATCCAACCTCGGAATTTATACAAATGGGAGCAGCGTCCATCTATAGTTCAGAAAAATCGTCAACTCTCAAATTCAGAACTCAATCAAACAAGAAAATAGTATTTACACATTTTTTAAGTTTTATTGAAAAAGATAATAATTACAGCCTTGTGTGTGAACTTGTGTATCCAATTTGTACAGATTCCCCAAGAAAGGATTGTCAACTCCCCAATCGCATGAGGCTCATTAACAGTAATCATCCATTTATCAACAACTGCCTGCCAGATAATTGTGGTGCTGATGGAGGTCAATGGTCAACACAGGATATTGCTTTGTTGATTGACTGATATTTACAGTAACATCTTCCATGAACCCGACCAGGAGTATCTAGGAGAGAGAATATAGGGCTAATTAACCTCGTTCTAAAAATAGAGTACCCAATCAGAGCACTTTCTAATGGAGAAGCATCAAAAATCAAATTTAGCCAATCAGTGTGTCTGTTGGACTCCCATCAGCAGACTGTTATCGGTATATACTATCTGTCCAGGGAAGACTATCAACAGCTATCAATCATATATTACATCAAACATAATCTGCTGTTTTTAGCCCACCATATGGTGGGCTGTTCAAATCGCTTTTCGTCCGTGGCCAGTCATTAAGTCGTTCGTGATTTCTGAGGAAGTACTGCATGGATCTTTCTCAAATTTGGCACACCGCTTCCCCTTGGGGTCTAGTTATACAAGATACCTTTGTTCGGTCTGTTTCGAAAATCCAATATGGCCGCATCTTGAATTTCCCCATGAAACTTTATCATAAAATCTCAGGAAATTACTGCATGGATCTTTCTCATATTAGGTACACAGGTTGTGCAAGACACCTTTTTTGGTCTGATTCGAAAATCCAATATGGCCACCAGATGGTCATTTCGAATTTTCCCATGAAATTTTGTTATCGTGAATTCTCAGGAACTACTGCATGGATCTTTGTCAAACTTGGTACACAGGTTCCCCTTATGGTCTAGTTGTGCAAGATACCTTTTTTGGTCGGATTCCAAAATCCAATATGGCCACCAGGCGGCCATCTTGAATTTCCCCTTGAAACATTGTTATCATTATTTCTCAGGAACTACTTCATGGGTCTTTCTGAAATTTGGTACACAGGTCCCACATGGGGCCTAGTTGTGCAAGATATCTTTTTTTGGTCCGATTCGAAAATCCAAGTTATGCTCCAAATTAATAAGGTATTCCCCGAGTTGTGACATTGCATCACAAGAGTCGGTGGATCAAACGGTGGGGCTTATTCTATACACTGAGTATAGAGAATATCCATACCTTGACCTTCTATATCAGGGAGTTCAAATGATTCCGAATTAAAATGTATTTCTTCAAATTTTAAATCAGTTTACTTTAGTCCATGCCATTGTAAGTGAACTGCCCCACTGTTTCGTCTGCTGGCGGGTCGGCTACACAAAGGGATGTCACTCTTGTGACGCAATGTCACAACTCGACAACTGTAAACTACTGTGTTTCGATCCAAGGGAGATAATCAGGATTCAGACACTTTCAAAGTTTCAACATTACTGCACGAACTGGATCCCTTCAGTATTAAGTTGTGTACAATTTTACTATTTTCGTGCACGGTATCTTAAAGGAGATATCTCAAACTTAGCCCAGTAAACAGAACAGAATTAGCATTCATTCCTAATTATAAAATCTTAGGTACGTATGTTTCATCGCTCATGCCAAAGTGTCAAAGAGATTTGTCTTCGCTTCCAGTACCCAATAATGACACGTGCAAAACAAATACTACAAAATGAAGACGAAGGATCATCCGGACATTCACTTTCAGACTAACTTTGCTCATTTCACTTGTACTATAACAACCGACATCAAGTACAGTTTCTAGAACTCCTGAAACTTATAAAGATTTCAGTGTCCCTTTTTCGATCTTTTCCGCTCAAATTCGAAATTCTGCAAACAAAATTATAAATCAATCGTTTGTTCTTAGTAATAATGGACAAGAATATGCTCTTGTCATTAGCTTACAATTATCGGACAATGGTGGGGGCCAAGATCTTTCAGGATCTCTCGTTTTTAAAGGCACAAGAAAAGAACTTTTAGTGTAATAAAAAATAGGCATGAAAACGACATCTCACTAGGAGGGTAACTGTTATTGATATTGAAAAAAATAAATAAGCCAATCAGGATGATTGTCACTTTAATAGAAGATAGAGATGTACATTAAACACAAACTCTGTTAACTGCTTAAACTCCTAAAAATCATTGTTATCGATATCAACTGATGGGGATTCTCTTACAGTCCAAGGTAGATTATTGCTTCCACATGCAATAATATTGGGGTGATCAAAGGAGATGGTATGATAAGGCGGCATTTTGGCCTATTCGTGGTGCAGTTGAAATCGAAATATAAAATGTCCTAAAAATGATTGTGTTCTGATGTAACGAGAGAAACTATATGTTCACAGGGCTTTAAATTTTAGTCGCATCTCCACAATGGTAAATGATTGACCAGGATGTGATTTGGGTAACATAAATGTACATGCTCCATTCTATGTAACGGCCAGAGTCAGAGAGAATATGAAAGGGGAAAGCTGTTGTACTGTGATGATGCATTCATATCCGTCTCCTCCTAAAAGTTGCCAATTACAATCCGGTCACATTTCTCCCAGGACATGTACTGAACTTGAAGGTCTGATAAAACAGCAATATCTCAGTATAAAGTTTTCATCAAATTATTTTTAAAGCAGTATAAACTCATCTGTTGCAGTCTCTTGCTTTTTTGAAATAGTTTATTCACATGTAAAACATATAAGAACAGAGGAATTCCATTTTTGGCCACCGGTCACGAGAGATCGGTACCATCCCTTACTGCTTTGAGGTGTACTTGAGGTGTAGTTGAGGTGTACCTGTGAGGTGTACCCTCAGATATTATGAGGTGTATTTGAGGAGTAGATGAGGTGTAGTTGAGGAGTAGATGAGGTGTAGTTGAGGAGTATCGAAATATGCAAATTAGTACACCTCAGTGAGGTGTACACCTCAATGAGGTGTACACCTCAGGTGAGGTGTACACCTCAGGTGAGGTGTACCCCTCAGGTGAGGTGTACCCCTCAGGTGAGGTACTAACTGAGGTGTACTTGAGGCATATCCAATTTTGAAAAATGTATTCATACCTCCATTGAAAATAGGTACCAGGCATATTTGTATTCTCATTTTTTAGTGAACACCGCTCAGTAGATTGATCCCCATCCTCCTCCTACAATAACTTTGCTGCAGCATTTTTCGCTACAAAGCCTACAACTAACATATGAGCAGCCAAACTTGAAAGTAGGGGAAGGTGACCGTGTATGTCGGAAAATGGTAGCACCACACTCTTTAAAGGAGCTTCAACATTGGCTCACAAGTGCCCCAATTGCCACACAGAGGATTCCAATGCAAAAGCATACAAGGGACCAATGTATTTGGGAAGTGACAGTTAACATATCCATTTTGGAAATATATCTGGATGGTTGACAACATATCCACAGGTGCCAAAGTTTGCATGAGATTAACAATAGTTTCTCTGTAAATTATACAACAGTGCCCATTAACTGATTGCTATGATAATTTGAAGAGAAGAATGTTACAGCAGGTTTTAGTTTGATGTATTAGTGTCCTGGTGTCAAAATAATAATAAAAATAAAATAAAAATTGAGTTTACATAACATTTTTCATGTTGTTTAGAAGTTCAGGAGGTGTACTTGAGGTGTACGTAGGTAATTTAAAAGTGAGGTACATGTTTTTTTGACAAAGTCAATGAGGTGTACTTGAGGTGTAGGTAATTCAAAGTAACATTCATGCCAGAATGATGATCCAGCATAGACATGTAAAGAAAAAATTAAATTTAATGCCATGTTCAGCAATATTTTGTCTATTTAGCGAGTATGTATATTTTTTATCATTTAGAAAGTGATCGTATAACAGTATTTTCATTATTTTGGGATACAAAACGAGTAATTAGCGAGTATGAATAAAAGATTGTGCTGGCAATTATTTACAATAAGTGGATGGTATATTATGCTCAATTTCATGACAAACCTTTCCACCAAGTCCACCATATATCTTGGGTGTAGGTGGATAACTGTATCTTATGTTCATGCCAAGCTTGTTACGGTGGAGGGTAGGAAATACTTGAGATGTAGATAAATTATGAGGTATAAGTACATACTTGTATACTTTTGTACATGCATATTTTAGCAAAGTCCATGAGATGTACTTGAGGTGTAGGTAAATTACAATTATATATTTTGACAAAGTTTATGAGGTATCACTCACTGTTAATTATTATTTGTTAATTAAACAAGGGCTGTACTTATTTCAAACTGTCAGACTGAATTGGTGTATGTTACAATAGAATATTAGACTAAGGCAGGAACATCCAACTGAGACAGAGTTAAAAAGTATTAAGAAAATAATTAAAGAAGAGCTCCAGCTGAGAATGTATATGCAGGTGACACAAGAAATAGCAGAAGTAGATTTTATGTATTGTAAACTGGAAAACAAGGTATGACCTGTCAAGTGGTTCTTTTATTCATAGAGGGTGTATGAGATTTACAGTTAGCCAACCCATTTATTGATTTATTTTAAAATATAGCGCTTAAATGAACTAAGAAATGTACTTTAAAATATAAATAAAACATTTAGTTGATCATGTTGATGGGCAGTGAAATCTGTATGGGAAGCCAAGGTAAACTTGAGGTGTACAAAAATTACAAGTATATTTTGACAGTCCCAAAGGTGTACTTGAGGTACATGTACATGCATAGTTTGGCAAAGTCCATAAGGTGTACTTGAGGTGTAGTATATAACATATCTATTTTTGACAAAGTCCATGAGGTGTACTTGAGGTGTAGGTAGATTACACGTATATTTTGACAAAGTTCCAGAGGTGTACTTGAGGTACATGCATATTTTGGCAAAGTTCATAAGGTGTACTTGAGGTGTAGGTAAATTACAAAAATATTTTTTCAAAGTCCATGAGGTGTACTTGAGGTGTATACACCTTGAAAAAGAAAATGAGGTGTACACCTCAGGTACACCTCAACTACACCTCAAGTTGAGGTGTACACCTCAGGTACACCTCGACTACACCTCAACTTGAGGTGTACACCTCAAGTCTGTAAGGGATATTATTCTACCTCAAACCACGAATGCTGATGCATAATGCATTTGATTATTTCCTATAGTTCTTACAATTATAGACCCACTGAGATAAGCCTACCTGTAACTTCAACAGGGAACACATTTCTATTTTGCACTCATTTATTTTACCCATCACCATTCCACGATACGGTACTAATAACTACATGACGCACCAGAGGAGCTACAACCCCTCAGCCACTTAACAGTCCAGACCAAGATGTTTTATGGCTGTAGGAGTTTGAATGCATAGCATAGAGTTATGGCATGCGAAATGCAAACCCAAGTCACATCTCATGGCATGGTATCTGCATACCAAATTTGACAAGATTCCGGCAAGGAATCCTCTAGTTATTGTCCGGAAACCAAATTTAGATTTTGCGACCTGAGGTGACATGACGTGGAAGTGGATGACACGCAATCCCAAGCGACATCTCATGGCATGGTATCTGCATACCAAATTTGAGAAGAATGCGATGAGTGGTTCTCAAGTTGTTATTCAGAAACCAAATTTATTTACCGTCGTGTGGTATCACCTGTAATTGCAATTGGGTGAAACACACTTGGAAGGGACATCTCATGGCATGGTATATAAATACTAAATTTGAAAAAAAAATCTGATAGGCGGCAATTCTCAAGTTATCATCTGGAAATGAATTTTGGATTTTGCCACCATATGGTACATGTACGTACCACCTCTAGGTGCAAGTGAGCGAAATACAATCTCAAGTGACATCTCATGGCATGGTATATACATACCAAGTTCGAAAAGAATCCGATGGTGGAGTTCGCAAGTTATTGCCCGGAAATGCATATAGGATTTTACCACCAAATGGGACTACCTGTTGGGCAAAAGTGGTCAAAATGCAATCCCAGGCAACAACTCGTGGCATGGTTTAAGCATACCAAATTTGAGAAGAATCTGTTGAGCGCGGTTCTCAAGTTATTGCCGAAATGGAATTTCAGACGGACAGACGGACGAATGGGTGCACTAGCTGACACACAGATGGATGGACGTACAATAGGAATCCAGTATACTGCCCTACTATGTACAGGGGTATAAAAAGAGACCAGGTATATATCCACATAGCTGTGGGAAAAATATCTTATTGCCCCCTGGCCGGATACTAAATGTCAGATAGGACTTTGTCAATTGGGGCTTTTGTCTGTGGTTTTTCTGTTTAATGGGGCTTTTGTGCAAATCCCAAAAAGAATGCTGTACTTTTCTCATATTGTTCATTACTTTCATAGAATAGCTTTAATTTATCAGGGGCCGAGGTCACATTTTGTTGTTGTTGTAATACAATTTATCGTTGTTGTAATACAAATTACTTCCATTATCAAGTTGGATAGATTCATTTCATGCACACCGAATACATCTTAAAAGTTGTTTCATACATTTATTCAGAAGATATAGCAAGTAAACAATGGTTTTATTCAGTGTATCACTCAATAATAAAGCCGCTGTATACATGTACTATAAATGGATATCAAACTACTACAGTGTTCCCAAGACGTGGAAATTTCATAATTAAAGCCAACTGAGTAATTTGTAAATGGTAATTGATTCACGAGCAGAAAATGTTGTGGAGATTTAAACTGAAGATTTAAACTTTCATACATTTTCCAGCAAATTCCTCTGTGGTTAACATCACCCCTGTCCACAACCATAGTTTTGGTGCATGGAATATGTAGATTTATGTAGATCAAGGAAAAAGTTTGCAACATTCCATGAATATTTTGGAAGTAGAATGGAAGAAAAGATTTCTGAATACAGCGAAATTATCATGTAAATGATTTGACCACCACTGGATTTTATAAACTTAACCACAAGGAAGCCCATAATACATAATTTTGGAATTAAACCATGATATAGATGGACAGATGAGGACCTGACCAATGAAACATACAAAAGGCACATCCACATATTACATTCTATATTGGACAGAAGTTTTGTCGGCCTGCATTTAGTAGTTCTCTTAGATATGGAGTCCAGGAGAAAAGAGGACGGACAGATGGGGTGACAACAATACCCCTGTGCCCGGGGATCGAAAATAGAGGTGTTAACCCTTACTAACTCATCATGCCCACCCTGTCAGCCACCAGTATAGTAGGAGGTGGAATGGGGTATACATGTACATGTATTAATGGTTTGAATCCCAACCCTTTTCTAATACTTTTGAGTTAACTGGAAAGAAAACTGCACTGAGCAGGTTTGCTAACAGTGAAGAAGCCAAGAATGAAAGGTAATCAAAGGAAGTGAAATTCCCCACCATAAAATGTGGGGGTGATCAAATTTGTTAGAACAAGAAGTTAACAGAATGATCCAAAATCATGCAAATAGTTCATTATTTCTTTGTTATTTCGATGATTTACAGAGTGATCAAATTTATAAGAGCAGCCGATTGAATTTTGTCCCCAAAATTGGGGGTGATTGAATGTTGATTGGGGGATTTAATTATCATAGGGATTGCCATAGTACACATGGTGGCAAATTTAGGATTGTTCTAGTAGTCTTCCTTGGCAAAACTGTCCATGTATCATTGTCTAAGAAATTATCCACCCTGCCTCCTAAAGCCAAATTGCCCCCCCCACACACACTTCAGTAATTCAGTAATTGGAACAGGCAGCCTCTAGTATATCGGGAGCCCCAGATTAAATGACAAGGAATAAGATTGTCCCAGTGTGAGCAAATTGGCTTATAAATTTATAATAAAAGTACATTATAAACATACAAGGATGAACATCCCAAACCTAACTGTACAGACAATGCACAAACAGTTGATGAATATATAAACATGATAAATGCAATACCATATACCAAGTAGCACCTAGAAGACCTAAATGGAACAGAATACTTAATAATTAAACAATAGCTTGAAGCATATTAACAATAATGGGAAGACAATTTAAATGACATTAATCCAATTAGGCCTACAGATTACCTATAGATTAGTTCAGTCTAGATGGGTTCAGAATTCCCGAATTGCACTATAATTCAAGCTACTCTCTGCCCAGATAGCATTGGCAGGTGCATGGACGCATGGCTCCATCTAATTTGCATGCAGTTCTTTAATGGGGTCGCTTTCATCTCTGTAGCTTAGGAAATCTACCTAGTATAATCCGTGGCATGTCCTACTCCTCCTCCTCTGCTTTACTCACTGCACACCGCACAGCGGGTCGCATAGGCGGTGTGACGCGGGATAGGGTGGGGCGAGAGACTTGGGGTTTTCACTATACCTGAGATTCCATGGGCCAGGCTTGCACCCTACAGTAGAATGGGTCGACTGCGCATGCACGATGAGTAGTGTGCGATGTGTAGTATAGAAAGGGCACGCGATCTCCCTTTACTCACTGCACAGCGGGTCGCATAGGTGTGGCGCGGGATAGGGTGGCGCGAGAGACTACATGTAGGATGAGTAGGATAGGGTGGCGCGAGAGACCACTACCTGAGATTCCATGGCCAGGCTTGCACCCTACAGTAGAATGGGTTGGCTGCGCATGCATGACGAGTAGTGCGCGATGAGTAGTATAGATACGAAGCTGCGCATCTGAAAACCCCTCGGCTCTGGGCGCCAGCCATTCATAATGTATTCAATTTAAAACAAGACTTCAGGAACACCAAGCAGTCAAGTAACAAATATACAGATTATGAAAAATTTTGCCATTAGAAATGGCCTCAAACGTTTCCGTCCAATCAGAGAAACCGGTATTCATTACATAAGTCTGTTGATGCATCGACGATGTATACCAAATTTTACATCGAACATTTGAAAATTATCTGAGATAGAGAACCCTAATGATTTCGCATAAATTAAAGATGGCTGCCCATCCTTCCCACCACTCAGAGAAACTGATGTGGTTATTCATTGCAAGTCTCTTGATACATAGATTCTGTATACCAAGTTTCATATAGAACACTGAAATGGTATCAAAGATAAACATCATTAAAGATTTTGCATAAATCAAAGATGGCCACCAAGGTTTCCGCCCAAGCAGAAAAACCAGAACTGTCTATTGATACATCGATGATGTATACCAAATTTTACATTGAGCACTTGAACCGTATCAGAGATATAGATCATTAATGATTTCGCATAAATTAAAGATGGCCGCCCATCCTTCCCGCCACTCAGAGGAACCGATGTGGTTATTCATTGCAAGTCTCTTGATACATCGATGCTGGATACCAAGTTTCATATAGAACACTGAAATGGTATCAAAGATATATATCATTGAAGATTTTGCATAAATTAAAGATGGCCGCCAAGGTTCCGCCCAATCAGAAACGCCAGAACTGTCATTTATCGTAAGTCTATTGATGCTTCGATGATATATACCAAATTTTACATCGAGCACTCGAACAGTATCAGAGATAGAGATCATTAATGATTTTGCATAAATTAAAGATGGCCGCCCATCCTTCCCGCCACTCAGAGGAACTGATGTGGCTATACATTGCAGATTTCTTGATACATCGATGCTGTATACCAAGTTTCGTATAGAACACTTGAATGGTATCAGAGATATATATCATTGAAGATTTTGCATAAATTAAAGATGGCCGCCAAGGTTTTCACCGAATCAGGGAAACTGGTTTGGTCATTCCTTTGAAGTTTCTTGATGCATCGATGATCTATACCAAGTTTCACACTGAACAGAGAAATGGTACCTAAGATACACAAGATTAATGATTTCGCATAAATTAAATATGGCCGCCAAAGTTTCCAACCAATCAGGTCCAGATTCAATAGGGTTCTGGGTCATGAGCATATGGATGTGCAGTGCAAGTTTGGGGTGCCTAGGGTAAGTCGTTCTAAAGATATCTTGGTAACAAGAAAGCTGTGATGGTTTCGCATAAATTAAAGATGGCAGCCAAAGTTTCTAACCAATCAGGTCCAGATTCAATAGGGTTCTGGGTCACAAGCATACGGATGTGCACTGCAAGTTTGGTGTGCCTAGGGTAAGTCGTTCTGAAGATATCTTGGTAACGAGAAAGGTGTGACGGACAGACGGATGGACGGACAGACGGACAGACGTACATGATGACGACAATACCCTTTGGCCAAATTTTGGCCGAGGGGTAAAAAGGCACGCGATCTACCTTTACTCACTGCACAGTGGGTGGCATATGGGTGGCGCGGGATAGAGTGGGGCGAGAGACCTGGGGTTTTCACTACCGGAGATTCCATGGGCCAGGCTTGCACCCTACAGTAGAATGGGTTGAATGTAGAATGTAGGATGAGTAGTGCGCGATGAGTAGTATAGAAAGGGCACGCGATCTCCCTAGTATATTTAATCAATGATAACTGGACTATTTTTGACTTGAAGTTACCAAATAAATTTACCATAGAGGTTCATGTCCCCTGCCAGCAGCACCATTTTTGGCGGATTCCACAATTTATTTATTTTTGGTCGATGAAATCCCATATCATAGATTAAGTTATGATTTTGAAAATGTCTGAAGAGCCAGACATCCCACAAGTCGAGCAGTTCAATAGTTCTCGACAAGATCTAACTACTGAAAATCCAAGACAGCTGGAAATTATCTTTTATTACGCAGGTAACTGAAAAGCAATCCCAACTGTCCTCTCGCCGATGTCAAGACGCTCTCCAAGTTTGAAGTCGATCAGTCCAACCATTCTCGAGTTATTGGTCATACAAGGAATGTGTAAAGAACCAACTGCTGACAATGCAAGATGGCTGATGGTAGCCGTCTTGGATTACACAGGTAACTGAAATGCATTCTTAATTGTTCTCTCACCAATGACAAACCACTCTCCAAATTTGAAGTCGATCAGCTGAATCAATCTTCAGTTATTGACTGGACAAGATCCAAGGGCTTAGAATTCAAGATGGCTAACCATGGCCATCTTGGATTATGCAGGTAACTGAAAAGCAATCCCAGCTGTCCAATCACTGAATGATGTCAATTCACTCGCCAAGTTTAAAGTTGATCAATTCAATCATTCTCGAGTTAATTAATGTCCAGACAAGATCAAACTGCTGAAATCCAAGATGACTGGCGGTCATCTTGAAGCGCACAGATAACTGAAAAGCATGCCAATCGTCCTTTCACCGATGTCAAGACACTCTCCAAATTTCAAGTCAATTGGTTCAATAGTTCTCGAGTTTTTGGTCGGAAAAGAAATGTGTAAAGATCTGACAATGGAAGATGGCTGATGACGGTTACGCAGGTAACTGAAAAGCAATCCCAGCCGTCCTTTCATCGATGTCAAGAAACTCTCCAAGTTTGAAGTCAATCGATTCAACACTTCTCGAGTTATTGGTTGGACAGGAAATGTGTAAAGATACAACTGCTGAAATCCAAGATGACTGTTAGCAGCCATCTTAGATTACGCAGGTAACTGAAAAGCAATCCCAACCGTCCTCTCACCGATGTCAAGACACTCTGCAAGTTTGATGACTGATGACGGTTATCTTGGATTACACAGGTAAATGAAAAGCAATCCCAACTGTTCTCTCACCGATGTCAAGGCAATCTCCAAGTTTGAAGTTGATCGGTTCAAAACTTTCTGAGTTATTGGTCGGACGAGAAATGTGTGAAGATCCAAATGCTGACAATCCATGATGGTTGATGACGGCCATCTTGGATTATGCAAGTAAATGAAAAGCAATCCCAACCGTCCTCTCACCAATGTCAATGAACTCCCCAAGTTTGAAGTCAACCGATTCAATAGTTCTCGAGTTCTTGGTCGGGAAAGAAATGTGTAAAGATACAACTGCTGAAATCCAAGATGGCTGATGGCAGCCATCATGGATTACACAGGTAACTGAAAAGCAACCCCAACCGTCCTCTCGCCGATGTCAAGACACTCTGCAAGTTTAAAGTTGATCAGTTCAATCATTCTCGAGTTAATGTCCAGACAAGATCAAACTGCTGAAATCCAAGATGGCTGGCGGTCATCTTGAAGCGCACAGATAACTGAAAAGCATGCCAATCGTCCTTTCACCGATGTCAAGACACTCTCCAAATTTCAAGTCAATTGGTTCAATAGTTCTCGAGTTTTTGGTCGGAAAAGAAAGGTGTAAAGATCTGACAATGGAAGATGGCTGATGACGGTTATGCAGGTAACTGAAAAGCAATCCCAGCCGTCCTTTCATCGATGTCAAGAAACTCTCCAAGTTTGAAGTCAATCGATTCAACACTTCTCGAGTTATTGGTTGGACAGGAAATGTTTAAAGATACAACTGCTGAAATCCAAGATGACTGTTAGCAACCATCTTAGATTACGCAGGTAACTGAAAAGCAATCCCAACCGTCCTCTCACCGATGTCAAGACACTCTGCAAGTTTGATGACTGATGACGATTATCTTGGATTACACAGGTAAATGAAAAGCAATCCCAACGGTAATTCTCTCACCGATGTCAAGGCAATCTCCAAGTTTGAAGTTGATCGGTTCAAAACTTACTGAGTTATTGGTCGGACGAGAAATGTGTGAAGATCCAAATGCTGACAATCCATGATGGTTGATGACAGCCATCTTGGATTATGCAGGTAAATGAAAAGCAATCCCAACCGCCCTCTCACCAATGTCAATGAACTCTCCAAGTTTGAAGTCAACCGATTCAATAGTTCTCAAGTTCTTGGTCGGGAAAGAAATGTGTAAAGATACAACTGCTGAAATCCAAGATGGCTGATGGCAGCCATCATGGATTACACAGGTAACTGAAAAGCAACCCCAACCGTCCTCTCACCGATGTCAAGACACTCTGCAAGTTTGAAGACGATTGGTTCAACAGTTCTTGAGTTATTGGTCGAACAAAAAAATGTGTGAAGATCCGACAACGCAAGACGGTTGATGGCGGCCATCTTGGATTACACAGATAACTGAAAAGTAATCTCAACCGTCCTCTCTTCGATGTCAAGACAATCCAAGTTTGAAGCCGATTGGTTGAATAGTTCTCAAGTTATTGGTCGGACAAGAAATGTGCAAAGATACAACTGCTGAAATCCAAGATGGCTGATGGCAGCCATCTTGGATTACGCAGGTAACTGAAAAGCAATCCCAACCGTCCTCTCACCGATGTCAAGACACTCTGCAAGTTTGAAGTCGATCGGTTCCATGGTTCTCGAGTTATTGATCAGACAAGAAATTTGTAACGGAATTACGGACGCCCGGTGTCCGTAAGTCCCCCCCCCCCACCCCCCCACTAATATGGTGGGGGACAATTATCATAAATGTAAGCCTAATGGTCCTTTCTTGGAAGAGTAAAATAAATTGATCCATATTTACACCAGTTATCCTCGATTACACATATATCCTAGGTTAAAAGAATCAGAAAGCGACCTGATCAATAAACCGTAAATCAGGCAGGGAGCAATGCGCAGTCTCTCGTGTTTGTAAAATCTGCAAGTGCTGGAGATCACTCACCTGAATTTTGGTTAGCATGAGTGATGCAAGAGATATCACTCTCTTATTGATCTTACTCTTCATTGCATTGGCAGTTTCGACGAGAGTGGTCAAAAGCTCTCCTGGAGAACAAATTAGGGGAGTGACAAAGAGTGAGAGTGATCAGTCTCATTATTGAGAGACTGAATGTGTCAATGCACCTGCTGCTACCATCAGGGCAGAGTATTGTCAAAGGATAAGTTGAATTATAGTGCAAGTCAAAGATTCCTGACCTACATCAGTTCAGGATTATCATGCAAATGAAACCGCAAAGTTAGCCTTTTCCATCACATTGTTGATACTTTCCGCATAATCTACTGGACAGAACTCATTTTCAACAGATTCTCAGGAGTCTGTTGGACCCATAGGCGGATTAAAATACATATTAAACTACAAATAAATCTGTTTAGCAGTGCTCAGACTTGAACCAATAACCAAATGAACAACTAGAACATTTTGGCACAAAATGCATGCGAGCCAACATTAATGTGATTCTCAGTGAAATTACTCCGCACATGTAATTGATGTCATTTTTATTCATCTCTCAAGAGAACTGTCCTCGTTATTATTTTCTGAATACAGAATGTAGTTACTGATTTTTCCAATATAGCTCTCAAATATTCTAACCCGAATATTTTCACATTATTCTCACAGCCTTTATAACCGGTCTCATATTAGTAAGTACAAAAATATACTTATATTTTTCGGTTTTCAGGAATACAAGCCCTGAAAGAAAAATACAAATCTGTTTTCCAAGGTAAATAAAAGTCCATTCTTTTGTAGTTCTCTAGTCTCATCAATTTTCTGATGAACAATTTGCACTGGATGTGATCCCGTTTTTACTTTTCACTTTTCTCCATTATTTAAGAAACTATCCCTCCCATTGAGACGTCAAGTTAGTTTCCTACTGGAATCACAACAAAGACGGTCAGTGATGAGGCTTTGAGCATGTTGAACAACACATGGATTTGTAAAACTTATATTTGCACAGACGAGCTTGCACAACTAGTCTGCAGTTTGAAAATCTGTCTTTGCAGTGAGAACCTACAATATAAAGAAAATGTCATTGGTATTGAGAATTCATGAAACTAAAGCAGGAACAAAAAGGTAAATAGATTTTTTTTCATTTTTTTTTTCAAGTGAGGAGCACAAACAGATTAGGCAGTCTATTCAGCAGATTGTAGCAGAAGTTGTATCTCCTGATGTGATCAGCTTCTGGTTATCTCCCCTGATGTGATTTGAGCAATGGGCACTGATTTATCTCCCCTGATGTACCTGTTCCAGACACTTTCAAAACTGAGTAGACCTGAGTAGTAGGGTTTAACGTCGTTTTCAACCTTGTTTCAGTCATATCACGATGGTGCCTACATGTGCCAGAACACGAGAGTGCTCACAGTTCCTATTAGCCTGGACACTGATGAGGACAGCCAGTACAGCATCCGGTCACCCATCCAAGTATTGACCCAGCTTAACGTTGCTTAACTTCGGTGATCTGACGAGAACCGGTGTGTCCAATGCTATAAGCAGGGCTCGAAATTACCACAAGCCCGGCAGCCCATGGCTGGTGAATTTAGAACTTGTCTGGTTGAATATAGTTCTAAAGCTAGCTAACCAGCCCGACTGGCTGGTTATAATTAAAGAATTTCGCCTTTGTATAATGAAATATACCAGCCCGATGGTCTGGTAAAGTTTTATGGTAAATTCATGCCCTGATAAGCCGTAGACCGACACCTCACTTTCATACTACATTTCAAATATGGAAAACAATCAACTTCAAGAAAAAGCAATCTAATCTTTAGTGTACTAAACTTATGTCTATTCCTAAAGCACTACGACATTTTTATTTGAATAGAACAAAATGTGTTCAACCATTCCAGTTTAATAGAAAGTACATTAGGATAGGAAAATGTGAAAATAATATATTTTCATGCATAAGAGAGAAAATTAAACTGGTGACTAATTTTTCAACTTGTACTTAGATGACTCAGATTGGATTACATTCACGAAGTTCACGTTCACTTCTGCCTGTTTTCTTGTTGTTATTTCTCCCCCCCCCCCATCACTTCTGTGTTAATCTGAAATGAGGGGTATCTCGTTCTGATAGGCATGCCGCATTCATGGCATAACCTGATATGGTGACCCTTGATTTTTATTCAATTTCTCTGCTGTATATAACAGTATTAATTCATATAAAAAGATTCAATGAAATTCTATGTTGGAAAAGGAGGTGCCAGTCCCAACCTTAAGGTGGTTTCTGCCTCAAAACTTTGTCCCGCGACTAACTCTAAATTTTCCACTGTGGGTATAACTGGGGTGTTGATCAGTAGAAAACCGTTTTAAAAAATGGCTGGACGTGGTTTTCGACGTAGATTCTTCTGTACATACCCACAACTAAGACCATTAACGTCAGCCATTTTTTGCCAAAATCACGAAAAAGATTTTTTCTGCACAACAAGACAAGGAAGTGAAAGCAAACGAATACATGTCCATAGGCACCATTGATATATAAATATGTAGAGGAACTTCACTGGATCTGAGAAACATCGGATAATTGAATATAAATAGATAATTTTCATATAAATCCTAAACATCATCAAACTGTTATCAAAAGTGGGAGTCTTTGATTTACTTTTTTCTATAAAATTCTTTGAGTGTTTCTATCCCCATAGTTTTCTACGTTTCACGATGTTATTATCTCCTCTGATAACATCTTCTATTATCAACAAAGGCGGAATATGACATTTGGACAGTCATTCAGAGGAAATAACTCACACGTAATGAGGTCGCCAAAGTTTTCTGAGGCGGAAATCACCTTTAGAATGATAATTTACCATTAAATCTAGAAAAAAAAAATGAAATTAGTATATCTCACCTGTAATCTGATAGTATATCATTTAAGCGAGAGTTTCCTTTGAACTGAATGTGCAGCTGATAGCTGATATCTCACCTGTAATCTGATAGGATATCATTTAAGCGAGAGTTTCCTTTGAACTGAATGTGCAGCTGATAGCTGATATCTCACCTGTAATCTGAAAGGATATCATTTAAGCGAGTTTCCTTTGAACTGAATGTGCAGCTGATAGCTGATATCTCACCTGTAATCTGATAGGATATCATTTAAGCGAGAGTTTCCTTTGAACTGAATGTGCAGCTGATAGCTGATATCTCACCTGTTTTGTGTTTTGGTTTGGAAGAACACTCATTTTTATTACAGACTTTTCTCCTAGCTGGCTTATCACTTGAATCACACAATAAGCTTGTGTTTTGTTCTCCATCCAGACATTTGAGCTCCCTGGTCTGATGTCCTGTGCCACAGCTGACAGAACACTGGCAAATATGGCAAACAGAATCAATCATGAAAATAACATTGTATACAAAATATCAACTTTTAGCAAATTCAGTGCAGAGAAGAACTTTTAACTGGCTGAGAGAAAAACTGGACAGATAAATGGACGGACGGACTAGATAGACAGACAGATGGACGAATGGATGAAGATAGACGGAGGAGGCTGCATTCCATAGGCTCCCACAGCTGAAACATGGGAAAGAATTAACAAATGTCAAGAAAGTATTACCTTGTGATCAGAACTACTACTAACACAAGGAGAAGAAGCTTAAAGGTGAAATGCAAAGGTTTTTAGATTCTCCTTTTCACATTTTATATAGGTCGAATAATGATAGAAATACCAGTCTATCTACTTTACTTGGTTTAATTTGAATTATCTTGTTTGCCAGAATCTTTTTAATAATTGGTACCCCTAGCACAGCTGAATTCAGATTTGCAAAACGTCATCGCTTATCTTTCCTTGATTGTGACGTCACGTCAGACCAGCCGCCCGGAGACTGAACGTTACAAGTATTGACGCCCGGCCAGATGGTCTGATGTGACGTCACAAACGAACGTCAAACAAGGGCAGATAAGCGATGCAGATTTCATTGCTGAAATCGGCCGGGCTTGAGATGCCAATTTTGAAGCACTTTTCAAAAGCTACCAGGAGACAAAATACTTCAAATAAAACCAAACAGAGTATTTGGGCTGATATTTCCATCATTAACTAGCCCGCGAAGAATATAAATAGGGAAATATGAAAACCTTTGCATTTCACCTTTAATACTCTCGGGGATACTTCCCTGGAAGTTTTCGAAAATCAGATGTTTCCATGATGAAACCAATTCATTTGACCAAAAATAAAGAAGTTATGGGAGTTTTGATAAATGGGTGATGGAATAAGGGCTGGGTCCCATTGATTTCATGGATTGTGGATAAATATAACTTCGAAGTGCCTTTCTGTATACCCCTGTCCCTACCATATTTTTTTTTTTATAAAGAACAGAACTCCAAATTAAATGCATGAACTCCTTACTGAACTCCAGCTGGTCATGAACCACTCTGCTCCACACTCCCTTCTGTCGCACCCTTCCTCGCTCAGTGGTTTCTCGCCAATGACACAGTTGTCTTCAGATACTGGCGTGGATATTGTACCACTCAGAGACTTCATGCAAATTACTTCTCTGGTTCGCACACCTGTACCACATTCAGCAGAGCACTGGAAAACAAAATCCTGCATTCAATTCTCATGTTGTGAAACATATCTATATACTTAGAGTGTGTAGTTTCTAGAGGTCATTAGCTGTTCCCTGAAACCCAAAGGATTCATGCGGGACTATAGTATCGAGGTCAGTCTGTCCGCGAATCGTACCGTCTGTCCATGCGTCCTTCCGTGAGACTTCGTTTCCAGACAATAACTTAATCACTTACACAAATATAGGTGAGCGAAAAATAATGTAAACTGAATGAAATTTAATAGGCAAGCAATGGTGTGCTACAATGATCGCATGTCTTTCAATGCAAGGACTGTGACCTTTATATTGATTTCTGCAAACCTATCCACGGAACTACATTCGATCATAGAGAATTTTCATGTACATAAAATAATAATAACCTGGCTCCATTGTCCGACAAACCACTGCCCTCCACACGGTGTGTCCATCTGACAGGTCTTTTTAGTGTTGGGACGATTTCTAGGCTCACAACCGTTCGCGTTGTGACTGTTCCCATCTTTGGACAGACAGAGCACATGCCTGGTCATCACACCCTCACCACAAGTTGAAGAACACTGCAAGATAGAAATAATCAAACCTCTGATAATGATCAACTGTTACTGAAGGAATATGAGATCATTCTGATTAGCTATTCTACAAAGTTTCAAAGTGAGATATATAAATTCTAGAAACATATGAAAAAGTGAAATTCAAAAGTTTAGATTTTCTCCAATATATTTTCTACTGTAATGTGATGAAGTAATATCAGCCTATCTACTTGGTCTGCCTATCTGCTTAGTTTCTGTTCAGATATTTTTTCTGCGAACAGCTTTCAACATGATGACGTAGCACCTAAAATGTGCATTGACCCCTCAGCCCATCAAATAGTAATCAAGATATGGTCGGGAAAAGAAGCTGTTGATGGATGGACAGACAGACGACATGCAAGACCATATGAACATACAACCAGATGTATATGCCGATTACGAGACCCTGCAGCCCGATAGGCTCAAGGTTAAAACGTAAATACACCAACTCATTCACTGTGAAGTCCAATCACCCAAAGAATGGATATTATAGAGTACATTGTAATATTAAAAGATGGGTCAGGTGGTCAGATGTCATGCCACTATTAATTAACATAAAAAACACAGGTAATCGATGCAGATTTCGATACCTGCAGGGGCAAATACAGTTTTCTAATTTGGGCACCTTTTCCAGCCCTCTAATTTGGGCTAAATTAAGGTCCTTGAGTGGAATTACATGTTAGGAGACCCTGGATTGTCCACAAAGTCCTCAAACTGATTTATGTTGGTCTGAACAGAACACAGAATGCCCAGATGTTATCTGGTCATTTCTTTTTCAATCCTGGAAGAAATCAAAAAGTCTGTAATTTGGGCTTTTTGGAGACGAGCTGTAATTTGGGCACCTTTAAAGGGTAGCAAAACAGGCCTGTATTTGCCCCTGACCTGAATTTGGTTTATCAACTTCATAGTAATTTTCAAAAGGTAGTAGCTAGGAGACAAAATCCTCCAAAGAAGTAAACAAAAAATATCAAAAGGGAAGTTTTTCATGATGCCTTAATTGTAAAGTTTCAGCTTTTGACTCTAGTCTACTACTTTTATTTGAATCTTGCAGGTGGTCACTTTATGCAGTATGCCTCATGGAAAATGTTGCTACCTTTAATGCATTTAGATTATGAATATAATTAAGAGATATTTTAACAGAATTACACTGATACACTGAAGTAAAACTCTATGGAGGATTCCAATATTCGAAATTGCAAGTGTCATAGCATGCATAGCTTTAAAAGTTCTTGAGGCCTCATCAACTCTTGTGGAGACCGGCAACCACAGAATATCATACATTAGGTGATGAGAGATGGACAGAGGCTGGAAGGTCTTGGACAGTCAGGACAGTCATGGGGGTGAACCATGTGAGCAGCTGATATACAAACTGGAACCCATTAGGCCCCATAAAAAAAATGCCTTGTTTCCCATCACTGACTTTTCAAAAAGTCGGACGGGCGGTCCTTTTTTATTTTTTATTTTTTATTTTCGGAAGGGCATGGGAATGGTTCAGTTCATTCAAGAATCCACTGATATTAAGATAGTGATTGTCTAATTGGGTCCGAAAATGGTATATATATACAATTAATTTTAAAGTTTCATTTTGTACACGGTCTCGTTATATAGAGATTAAATGCATTGGATAAACCGACAGAAATCCCAAGGCGTTTGTAATTCCATTCTCACCTCCTGCAAGGTGCTATATGTGAGGTCATCTCATTCTGATTTCGTAGTAGCAAACTCTCCATTCCTATGCAGGTAGACAGAACTCAAAAGATGGCATATTGATAAAATCTGGAATCATTGTGATTTGAAAGACAAAACTTTGGGTGTTTTATTCCAGCAGGAAACAATGAGCTGAGCTATTCTCGCGAAATGGAGAACATGACGATCATGAATATGACTTTAGGCAGTCAAACCACAAAATCCACTATAGGCATGAAATTATATCACGGAGGAATAGAACAATGTACGATCTTCAACGGAAAATAAATATCAACTATACATTTATACCGTGAAAATGCTGCAGATGTTGTGTTCCTGTATCACTACAATACATTTATATACGACTAGAAATTTATACAAAAACAGAACGAAATGAGATTACAACCATAAAATTGCAAACAGTGCGACAATATCACGGACATGTCGCCTTGATTACAGCAAAGATACTTGTCATTGAAAGACCTTCAACGAGGTCCAATTACAGATCAAAAAGTAACCGAATTATTATCACAGTCTTGGAAAGGACGAATAGATAAGTATCTTTAGTATCTCCACACACAAAACAGTCAAGTAAAGAAGTCTCGATCCAGGACAGTGCCATCCAATGGTGCACAGAAGAAACATCAAGTTGCTGGCAAGGCGCCGGTAATCACACAAGGTACGACTGTCGCGTATAAAATCTTGACATCACCCCCAGCTCCTATGCCACAACAAGCATTCGTAGCGCGCCACAACAGTCGCTGGTGCAAACCAGAGTCAGTTCAGCTTCATTTTCATACCAGAAGAAACACCAACAAGGCAGGGGAGAGAAAATAAAAAATAAATCGGGGCGGACGGAAATATCGGGGCAGGCGGTGATGGGAAACAAGGCATTTTTTTTATGGGGCCTTAACTAGAAATGTCATGTGACAATCTTAAAAGTCACTGTGGCCCCATCACTCAGTCAGACATCATTCTTACAGACAAAGCAGTAATAACCCAAATAGCCAAAATAAACATGAACTGACAGCTCAAAAAAACATAAACTCACTACATAATTGCTCAAGTCTTAATTGACTTCATTTGTTGAGATATTTATGCGAGTTTCTTAAAACACATCATTTCACTTGTGGATTTTTTTTCCGCGACAATTCAACATGTGGCTCAGACATATTTAGTGCAACAAAATGTAAATAGTTTTGGAATTTAAAGCTATATCAATTACAGCACAGTAATTACTGGTTAAGATAAATTACAGATGTCTTACGTATGTAAGAAGGACAGCTGCAAAGTTTACAATATCATTTCCATCTTCATATCGCCCCCCCCCCCCACCCCTCCCAACTTTTTCATTTGTACACTTTGCCTTTTCATTCAATATTATATAGTAAAGCAAGAAGTTAGTGCAGAAGCAAATGAACTATAGTCTGCAACACTAGATTGGACTAGCTAGAATGCATTGGCCATCGCCTCCCTGCTTACATGTATAATAAATGATGCGACATAGTTGCGCAGTAATATAGAAATGTGTTGTGTTCGCGCAGATTCAAAAATACATGTGGTATAACTTTGGACAATATCGATATAATCCTTCATGAAATATCATAATGAATAGATCTGACCTGCATGGACAATATAGGTCTAGATCAGTCATCTTCAATACACTTCTGGACCATTGCCAGCTACATAATATATATGTGGTATATACGACTTTAAAATGCCCGGCTATAATCCTTATTGAGATATACATGTAATGTCCACAAGAAAAATGGACAGGCTGACACTACAGATGACACCGATAACGACAAAAATTGAGTGACGAATCACGGGAGATAAGCTGATGCTGGAATTCAAATGAAAAATACATAATTAGTCAGACTCATGATTCCCTTTGCACTTCCTCTCGCCTGCGCTAAGAGGGTAATGTCAGCAGTTTCACGAGTACCAGTGCCATCTAGTCTAATCCAATGTAACCCACTTCTAGTTAACTGTCATGATCATGATGTAAAATAAAACCCCTTGATCTATAAATGTTCCCCGACTGGGAGGATGTGGATAAAACACAAAGGAAAAACTGCAATTGACAAACTGCAGTGACGTCCGCATAACAAATTTGAAGAGAATTTTATTATCAGAAAAAAACTCTCAAGTTTGCCTCGAAGTGGCATCACCTATTATCATGGACAAGCGAAATCCCGTGACATGGATTACAACACATATAAGGGAAGTGGGAAGAGGTGCCGACATACTGACAGTCACATGACTTCACAGTATAGTCTTCCAGTTAACCTATTGTAAAGCACATACCAAGAATATAACGATTCGTGATACGTGTTGTATCTCGGGTACGCTTTTATTGTATCTGTTCATGTGGCAACTTGGATGATATGACCACACGGCCCCTAGCACCGGCATAAGCGGTATTAGATACAAATCTAGTGAGCTATGATGGAAATGCTCTGACAACTCGTATATTGGTAATTGGTGAGCTGTTTCGCTGTCACAACTCGTACGCTGGGGATTGGTGAGCTGTCCATTGGATATCCACTAACCAAATTTGGGAAGAATGCATTCAGTCTATGACGATCTCTCTAATAATTCAAATCAATTCTCCGACCAAAATTCAATCACCCTCCAATTTTGGGAACAAAATTCAATCACCCCCCAATTTTGGAAACGAAAATCAATCACCCCAATTTGGAAACAAATTCAATCGGTGGTTCTAATAAAGTTGATAACCTCTAAAACCATTAACCACTTGTTGGACTATATACATGATACAAACCATAATGAAAAGCCATTATTCTGTCAAATAT
>JAVTVY010012375.1:0-54066 GCA_036873755.1 Hanleya hanleyi
ATCCCAAACACCTACCTGCACTGCCCCAAAATGTGCACTTTCGCTACTACTCGTATCGATGACGTCACCGATGACGTCACAGATGAAGCGAACATCCCTAAAATGGAGATGTACACCCCGAGAGCTACAACATGACACCTTACACGACGCATTCGGACCAAGGATGGAGCATCTCTACACCAAATACCTTCCTTTCACTGCCCCAAAATACCCACTTTACTTACTACTCGTACTGATGACGTCACCCATGACGTCACAGGTGACGTGAACAGCCCTCAAATCGGGGTCTACACCCCGAGAGCTACAAGATGACACCTCACACGACGCATTCGAACCGTGAATAGCCCATCTCGACCCCAAATACCTTCATGTACTGCCCCAAAATGGCCACTTTACTTACTACAGCCAACTGCGCATGCGTAGATTAACGCGACTTGCATTCAAAAACACACCATTCTGACTCTATCCCACACAAGCTTCACTTTGACACTTCACACGACCCATTCGAACCGTGAATAGCGCATCTCTACCCCAAACACACCCCTACATAGCACCCAAAATGCTCCCTTTCGCTACTACTCGTACTGATGACGTCACTGATGACGTCACAGATGACGTCACAGATGACGCGGACATCCCTTAAATCGGAATGTACACCCCGAGAACTACAAGATGACACCTTCCAGGACGCATTCGAACCGTGAATAGCCCATCTCGACCTCAAATACCTTCATGTACTGCCCGAAAATGGCCACTTTCGCTACTACTCGTACCGATGACGTCACAGATGACGCGGACATCCCTTAAATCGGAATGTACACCCCGAGAACTACAAGATGACACCTTCCAGGACGCATTCGAACCGTGAATAGCCCATCTCGACCCCAAATACCTTCATGTACTGCCCCAAAATGGCCACTTTACTTACTACAACCAACTGCGCATGCGTAGATTAACGCGACTTGCATTCAAAAACACACCATTCTGACTCTACCCCACACAAGCTTCACTTTGACACCTCACACGACCCATTCGAACCAAATAGCCCATCTCTACCCCAAACACACCCCTACATAGCACCCAAAATGCTCCCTTTCGCTACTACTCGTACTGATGACGTCACTGATGACGTCACAGATGACGCGGACATCCCTTAAATCGGAATGTACACCCCGAGAACTACAAGATGACACCTTCCAGGACGCATTCGAACCGTGAATAGCCCATCTCGACCCCAAATACCTTCATGTACTGCCCGAAAATGGCCACTTTCGCTACTACTCGTACCGATGACGTCACCGATGACGTCACAGATGACGCGGACATCCCTTAAATCGGAATGTACACCCCGAGAACTATAAGATGACACCTTCCAGGACGCATTCGAACCGTGAATAGCCCATCTCGACCCCAAATACCTTCATGTACTGCCCGAAAATGGCCACTTTCGCTACTACTCGTACCGATGACGTCACCGATGACGTCACAGATGACGCGAACATCCCTCAAATCGAAATGTACACCCCGAGAACTACAAGATGACACCTTCCAGGACGCATTCGAACCGTGAATAGCCCCTCTCGACCCCAAATACCTTCATGTACTGCCCGAAAATGTCCACTTTCGCTACTACTCGTACCGATGACGTCACCGATGACGTCACAGATGACGCGGACATCCCTCAAATCGGAATGTACACCCCGAGAGCAACAAAATGACACCTCACACGATGCATTCGGACCAAGGATGGTCCCTCTCTACCCCAAACACCTTCATGTACTGCCCCAAAATGGCCACTTTACTTACTACAACCAACTGCGCATGCGCAGATTGACGCGACTTGCATTCAAAAACACACCATTCTGACTCTACCCCACACAAGCTTCACTTTGACACCTCACACGACCCATTCGAACCGTGATTAGCCCATCTCTAACCCAAACACACCCCTACATAGCACCCAAAATGCCTGTTTTCTATACTACGGCTAGACTGCGCATGCGCAGACTATTGAACACAAACAATACACCAGTCGGATGCTCCTGCACGAGAGCTTCAAAATAAGACCTCACTCGACCCCATTGGACCATTAGGGACTCACCTAGACTCCAACATGTCCACCCCGTATGGCCCTATACACCCATAGCCATGCAGTATAGGCCTATGGGCCTACCCAGGCCTTGGTGACTTTTTTTCAAAAATTTCACCAATTCGCTCCGCAACCCTACCCATCGTGTTCTAAATGTCGAGACGAGTAAAACGAGACCCCACAACCCTACCGCAAATGTATAGAAGTGTGTTTCCCAGGGGGACAAACATCGGTCCTATACCCCAGTATGGGAATATATATTTATATATATATGTCTATATGGGGCTATATCGTACTTTTTCAAAAATTTCACCGATTCGCACGGGGACACTTCCTATCGTGTTCTACATGACGAGACGAGTAAAACGAGACCCCACAACCCTACCGCAAATGTATAGAAGTACGTTTCCCAGGGGGACAAACATCGGTCCTATACCCCAGTATGGGACTATATGAGGCTCGGTGACTTTTTTCAAAAATTTCACCGTTTCGCTCCGGGACACTTCTTATCATGTTCTAAATGACGAGACTAAGAAAACGAGACCCCACAACCCTACCGCAAATGTGGAGAAGTAGGTTTCCCAGGATGGTCCTATACCCCCCATACCCCATATAGGCATTTTCCCGTAATTTAGAATAAAGTCCGTATTCCGTATTTTTTCAGGAAAATTTTTACATACACCCACCCTGGAACTAGGGGGAGATAACTCTATTGATAGACAAGCCCCGTTAAGCCCGGCGACCTATATACCCTCATACCCCATATAGGCATTTTCCCAGGTTTTTCGATAAAGTCCGTTTTCCGTTTTGTTTTTTTTCAGGAAAAATTTTACATGCACCCACCCCATTGCCTGAATGCCTCTTCACCTAGGCTTCACTTTGATACCTCACTCGACCCCATTGGACCATTAGTAGCTCCCCTAGCTCCAACACGGCTATTTGCATACCCTTGGGCCACCGCGCATGCGCAGAATGCCGCTATTTCAACCCCACACCCAGTCCATTAGATGCCCCTTCATGAATGCTTCACATTGATACCTCACTCGACCCCATTCGACCATTAGGGGCTCCCCTAGCTCCAAAACGTCTATTTCCATACCTTTCGTCTACACGAGTTGTCTCCCTTGGAGCTATATTATATACAGTCCTCGGTGACTTTTTTCAAAAATTTCACCGATTCGCTCCGCAACACTCCCCATAATGTTCTACATGATGAGACTAAGATAATAAATCCAAACAGCCATATCCCAAATGTATAGAAGAAGGTTTTCCATTAGATTCAACATGGCCCAGTGCACCAGTATGTGCCGAAGAATTATATACTGATATTTTTAACGATGGAATATGCGATAGGACTGGTGGCGTAATGGGTAACGTGTGTGCCTCTGGATAAAGAGGATCCGGGATCGAGTCCCGGGTTTGTTGCATAGAGTTTCCCTTTTTTTTTTCCTTCTTCTTCTTCTTCTTTATTTATTTATTTATTTATTGACTTATTTATTGATTGATTGATTTATTTATTTATTTATTTATTGATTAATTAAAATAATTAATTTATTTATTTATTTATTCTGTGAAAACACCCATGACATGCCTGAAAAGAGCCTCACTCGGCCCATGCAGCGTATTTGTAGTCTAGGGACTACTTTTTCTCCGCGGAAGGTTTTTCTCGCGACCGCATCACCACCAGGACCGCATCACCGCGGAGGAATACATGCCCTGAACAAGTCTAGACATGCCTTGATCACGTGATCGTCATGGGAAACCCCCACTGGGGAATCCCCTCCCGTGACCTCCCGACCCGCCGCACTTCCGCCGCAAATCTGCGCAGAAACACCTGCGCACTCGTCAAAATGAGGTCTGTAATACGCTTACACTACTACTTACGTACTTGCTTCGCCTGAAGCACTTACCATAACTTCGTGGTAGCTGAGGTCACGTGTCCGCACCCCGCATTCCGAGTGGATGGAACAATCCTACAATAAAATAATGGTCAAAGGGGAGACAATTCACCTATCCCAGGACGATTGTCTCCCTTGGACCACACATCTGACTGTCATAACAAATTTATGTTAAAGGCTCAAAGGCAACAGGAATTCTATGACTCGAAGTGAAATAATGTTAATTAATGGTTATTTATTAATTATACTTAATGAGTAAATTTACATATTTAGCTGAGTAATCGAAGGCTATAATTTGTGTGTATATGTACTGACAATTTTCAGTCCAGGAGGTTCTGATTGGTCCACTGGATGAAATGCACACCTCCAATTCTCAAGAAAAATGGTTCCTTGTTCCACCTAGGCCAGCAACAGAGCTATATGTTCATGAATATACCCTCCTTCGTATTATCGTTTATCCTCCGTGTTTCGGCATGGAAAGCATACCTTCATATGCACTGAAATGTTCCTCTTTATCCAACAGGGTGGGAACAATAACCAGTCAAATCTCAAGTTCAATGACATCGAAAGCAGATACATAGAAAACCCGGAAGAAACGTTTGTGTTCACCGCGGGGCCTTTCGAATATGACCTGGATCTTGGCAGAATGGTGCAGAAGAACAAACAGTATGGTACAGAACGTGCAGTCCGACGTCGGCCTGTGTTCTTGACGTCAACTGAATGGGCAGAAAACTCGTAAGTTTACAAATGTATGTCATTAAAAAACATGTCAATTTCCATACAAAGCTACGGCCCTACGGATAGTACCTTTGTGATACGTCAGCCATCTTGGACACGAAAACGTCTTTTAGCATTCGGCGCAGGGCTATTCTGACATATGACGAGAAGTGTTTTTCTAAAATTGACGAGAAGTGTTTTACTAATTATTATTGAATCGGGCAGCAATATTGGGCCTAATTCACCTCAGCCTAGCTAAGCTCGTTTTGCAGGCAGCAGTAGGCATAAACGAGCCCATAATTAGTTATCGGTAAGCAGTTCACATTGGCAAGAGCCAAAATTGAACATCGTTTTTAATCGAAATCAAAACGTCACACACATCTATAGCAGGGTGAAATCAAATACCATTATATCAAGTATGTTTGATACAGAAAGATTGGCCAGGTAAATGTACGTTTGTGAGATAATGTTTTGGTTCTGAGCTACATGAATAATTAAATTCTGACAGTGGTGTCCAATCTGGCTTAATTGGAGACAACCCTGTTCGGAGGTTGTAAACATGTGATATGAGGAGTATTTGTGGATTGATCAAGATCAGATTTGCACAATTAGACCATTATTATCAGCTGGTCATTGGTTACCTGCTGGTCTGCTGGTCATTGGTTACCTGCTTGTCATTGGTTACCTGTTGGTCATTGGTGACCATTGGGACGAGTGAGTGAATATGATTTAACGTTGTTGGTTTTCAACTATACATTCCAGTCATATCACAACGTTTGGGTCCTATCACTTTTCACGCACGGGAACCCAACGGGTGGGGTCCTATTCTTTTTTACTCCTGGGGCCTCACGGGTGGGGTCGTATTCTTTTTCACTCCCGGGAACCCCTCTTACCACAAGCTGTCTGAGGAGCCGAGACCTATTTTGACCATGACCTGCGGTACATGTATGGTTATCATTGGAGCTGAGATCACAGAAATTTACTACCGGATGGCATACATATAGGGTCAACCGTCACAGTTTGGTATACGAATGTTTGATATTATCACTCGTATGCTGCTTCATTGGGAATTTTATATTTGGAATGTGAAAAAGTATATGCAGCCCCGAAAACAAATTTCAGAAGTTTACAGGGAATAATTTTTTATTTTTTTTTCTACTTTCTCGGTGTATTTGTTTTGGAAAAATTGCTACCAATAATTAGTCTATACCATGAAAAAGATTATTTGACGCTCTTATATTATTAGATCTTTCCTTAATTTGCGAATAGCTGTACGGCAGAAGAAACTCGTTTTTGTGAATAACTTAATTCTGCGAAGAATTTTTTTATGACTAAATTCTTTGATGTAGAGTTTAGTGCAGTTAGGGCAAGTTATACACAAAAAACGACAACTGGTAATTAAGCTTTAAGTTTCGATGGAATTCACACATAATCACTTTTAATACGTTTTACATAAAATGTATTTAAATTTCCAGGAATTTTTTGCATATAATCAAATACATATTATATCAGGATTTGAAGCGTCATTATGCGGATTTCTTTTAAAAATAAGTAACCAATTTACTACCGGAATTTTAAAATATTCGTTACGGGAAGGTGTGGGTTGAGCCAACCTGTTGTAACTTGTTTTCTTGGAATGAACTAAGGCTCTGAATTATGACTGAAAAGGTGACGGTACAATTAACGTTCACAGCATCAATACTGTGAGTTACAGATCGATGACTTCCAAGACGTTATTGCTCAATCACACACTGATAGCTAACTACCAACATAGCCTTCAAGATCTTTGGCGTTATGTTTCGTAATTTCTGTCTAATTCCGTTTAACTATGGCCTGGGGGTCCCTGTGTACTTCGAAATTCTCATGGTGTTAATATGAACAAACACAAAATCATTTGTATCAAGAATACAGATCAGCTGTACAGATTCGATATTTGGAACATCACGATGTCTTGCCGGTATCATTGAAAACTGTTGACCGCTTCTCTCTCGCAGGAAAGTAGCTCATATTTATGTATACTATGATTACATATTTTAATCGCTGCTAATGCTGTTTTGCGAATTAGGTAATTAAGTAAGTAAAATAATACAGGAACGCTGCCTTTGTTTGTGATAAAATATGTAAAACACTATGCCAATATAGCATGACGGGTGTTTATCGATACTTTGTTGTCCTCAAAGCGCTTACATTTAGGGTAATACATTATCGCTAAACACTCGTCATGCTATATTCGTATAGTGTTACTTATCTTCATGCGGCAGGTGCTGGTGATCACCAACTTTCAGGACAGGAAACAGCAACACTGCTACCATCACAACACAATCTGATTAAACTTATCAGCACTGACTCAACTTCACTTCCTTTTGAAGCTGGTTTTGATCAGATTGCATCAGAGCAAAACGGCACAAAACGAGTCCTTCCGGGAAATCTAAGCTTTCTTAAAACTTAAGGAGTGTTTGCAATAAAATGGCAATGCGTCGACAACAATGGAATATCTCGTTTTGAAAATGCGAGATTATCTAACAAACCAAGTAGCGTGGTCATATAGCTTTACCCACACGAAAATAAAAAAAACTCTGTTGTTTTATCAAAAAGGACTGTTATGGTCAAAGCTCAGAATGATGGAAGTGTCTAATTCCTAGATGCCAAGTCATCAAATCTGTCACCGATGGAGTTTAAAAGAAAGAACAGTGCATCATGGGATATCTTCCAGTTTTATGTTACTTGATTGGTCAATTCAAATTCTCAAACCAAATTCTGGGATTGTCATTGGTCGGTGGAGAAAATTGAAAGAAAATTCATCCAACCACCACTAGCCCCTGTCCATCACATCCGTGATTGCGGTACCTCTCACAGCCAAACTGTTCATATGAGAACCATTGAGGTCTTTTGCAAGCTGTGTTGATAGGGAACCACATTCCCCAAATTTGGCGAAACACCGAATGGTTCTCCATCATGAAACCTTATTCCATATCTTCAAACATTTCGTCATTCTATATTCTATATATAAGCAAGATACACATGAGAATAAATGTATATACACTCGATTTCGTTATCGATCTCTGCAGCAAAAAGGCATACGAGATGGCCAAAAATCGAGCAACTGGAACAGGAACTCCTGACACCACCCCGAGCTGCTGGAAGAAAGATGCATCGTATGAAGATGGTTACTGCAAAGTACAGGTAAGGGTTCCATAAGGGTAGAGATTCCAAGAGTTATACAATATACAGAAATGACAATTTAGTATAGAGGCCAGCCCCCACAAAGCATATTAGTATACATGAAAATCATTTGAGCAGTTATTCTCCCCCGACTCCCCGAAGAGGAGTATACAATTTCGACCCGCTAGTCACACTTTTAATTCCGGGCAAAAAATTAGACAGGGTTAACGGATTCTTTCAAATGGTTGTATGTAAATAACTTGTTACAAGAGGTCGCTTGGGATTGCGTTCCGTACAAATCTCTCCATAAGTGGCGCCAGTTGGACACAACGTTATGTTTCATTTCCGGTCTTGAAAATTAGAAAATAACTTGAAAGATTCTTCCCAAATTCGTACATGGATATCTTGTAACAATATGTCCTATGGGATCGCGTTTCTTCAACATGATCTGTCCGTATGTTGTGCCCCTTTCCGGACTATAAAATTGCAAGAAAAAACCTATAGATTATTCCGAAATTGTGTTTGTGGATATTTTTTGCAACAAGACTTCATAGGGGATTGCGTTTCTTCAACATCCGTTCACAGTTTCGTCTCCGGATTTAAAAAAAACAACAAATTCTTCCCAAATGTGGTAGTGGATACCTTGAAACAAGATGTTGGTTGAGATTATATTTCTTCAACAACCGTTTCGAAATTTCATTCAAAGAAAATATCAGTATTCCTCTCAAATGTTGTGTGTGGATTGTATACAGCAAGAGCTTGCTTACGATTGCATTTCGCTAACACACTTCCATTGGTGAGATGGAACTACTTCCAAAAGTCACAAATTATGAAACGTTTAATGTTCATCAGTGATATAGGCTCCTAAGTACAATATTTGGACAACAATTTCAGCTACAGTCTATAGCCTTTACACCATGCTGCTTCATATGTCAATCTATGCCAATTTCAAAGAGAGACACGTGGATAGAATTTGAGCAGTGCAAAGCAACCTGCACTGGGGTGCCCGTCTGGAGAACTGCTAACTATTTACACATGAATACTACTGCCGATAATGTTTTATTAATCTTTATTGATAATTTTCAGTTAGAAAGAAGAGGCCAAACTCTAAAGGAATATGAAGAGATCGAGAAGTGTTTCCTAGACAGTGTCGACGATCCGGGCGTGAAAGTCAAAGCTATTCATAGAATCCAGAACCTGGAAGCGCTAGATCGATTTGAAAGGTTCGTGGTCATGCAATTGAACGAGGATTGATTGGGAATAAATCTGTAGGATACTCCCATATTTTCTTTAGTTCGCGGTTTATCATACTGAAATGCTCCACGCATTGCTTTTGGATATCGACCGGAAACGTAGAGTAACCAGACTTCTGGTAACTTCTTTAGTTTTTTCGCTATGACGGCATGAATCTAGAAATTGTATTTTTTCTTTATTTGTGTCTGATTATCGCGCCTTGTTCTTTCTTTATTTCTATAAAATATTATGCTTATATCTGGATAGTGTTTCAAAATGTCTCATTTGAACCAAGTGTCGTACAAAAGTAAATTATTATGATTTTGTGGGAGACAAACTCATAATCTGGCCCGAAATAAGACAGAAAAACAAACTCTAATTGAGGGTGTCCCACAAAAATCGGGGTTAGTTGAAATTCCTCGTGTTTCTTGTCTACTCAAAGTTATATTGTGAAAACTTGGATTATACTGATTTTGCATGGGTATACATAACTTTAATACAATCACAGCAACGGATTGGGAGGAAACATTAATTGTAATGAATAAGAAGGGACTTTATTGCTGGAGATTGTCTGTTTGCTCAATCTTGTTTGCAAAGAAATATGGGTAGAATCGAAATGGCGACCGTGTTGGGATGGTCTGATATCTCGGTAAACTAAGATGTTACAGGGGCCGTGAAGATACTTCATAGTCTCCACATGAACACCTGCAATAAAAGCGCGGCCGAGATACTTAGGCTACGTTGGAGAATCCACCTCATTCTTGGATCTCAATGTGAGGTGCCGAGGGAAGCCGAGTCATATGGTGGCCTTTTAGTTGCCAGACGTAATCAATTTTCCCCCATCTTTCTGCATATCGCTCCAATATATTACCTGTATATGGTAGCTATCTGCAGGTGGACTGTTGGTCTCCGAGGCCCGCCCCCTGTACATGTCATTTATTATGTAGGTTTATTAGGTTGGCAGGAAATTTAAGCCGTACGACGTCGGGTATTACAGGTTAGTTTTTCGAGGTATTCTTGCATTTCCCGTGTTTACCCCATGCTGAGACATTTACGCCATCGGGCGTCCTCGATGCTCATCCATTAACATCAAACGAGTTATTTGTTTGAACTGATCTGTCATCACAGCTCCCGAGCTAGTGTATCTAAATCCGGTTAAGCCGGTGTTAGGGGTCGTGCGGATACTTCATATTCTTCACATGAACAGCTGCAATAACAGCGTGGCTGAGATACTAAGCCTAAGTCCACCGTATTCTCGTGTCTGAGATCTGAATGTGAGGTGTCGAGAAAAGCTTGTGGTTGAGTCATATGGCCACCAGACGTCAGTTTGTACCACCTTTTGTATATCGCTCCAATAAATCATATATATATATCCCTCTCTCTCTCTCTCTGTTTGCCGAGACTGGCCTGCTATTTGCAAAAATGGACAGAAGAGGGATGCGCAAATACATGACGGCAAGATAACACAGCCTTACAATGCAACTGGAATTTAGCTCATTTTTGTTTTTGGCTATAACGTCTGAGGCTGTTCAATCTAATTAAAATTAAACCCTGTCTGCTCCTCCATTTGGATTTGTCGGTTGAAGGATTTAAGAGGCTTGCAATAACTCGAGTGACAGCCAATCCTGAGAACACTTCATAGTGCTTTGAAGGGAACATTAATGATAGAGAATTTGTGGTTGGCTCAGTCGACTTAAACGCCGCGCTGGCGGGGTGTCTTTTCATGTTTTCGCGGTCCCGACATTGTGGCACCATAATACGTGGTAGATATATGAACTGGTCTTTGGTGTAAACATTAGGATAAACGGACACTGTGACCCTATCTCCCCTCCACGACTGCAAGTTAAATAGTCCAGATGCGACCATGATGTCATAATGCTATTAAATATTCATGGTAAGGGCGCTCAGAACACCAAATTCAATTGTAATACTTAATATTCTTTATAGCGACATGTACGATTGGGGAGCATTGATAGGATATTAATTTATTAAGATTGGGGGTTGTTTGGATATCATGTGTTTTCACATAGTGTTCAAATGAAAATTGCATTCAGAGCGTGACTGATACTCTGGAGACGACTTGGAATTCATTTGGATAAAGAATAATGATCAGTGATTTCAGAGTTTATATATAGAACATCATTATGTCTTCCTGACATCATTGAAAAATGTTTTCCTTGTATTTATTTCATACACATTGAGGCCAACTGTCATACGAAATAGGTCTTGCGATTATTGAAGCGGAATTCCTTTATGGACTGCAGCTGATTATTGAATCTTGATATCGGATCTGACACTTGCTAGTGATATAACTATTGTATTCACAAATTCATTGGATATTTCTTTTCGTATTTTGTTTTTTCAATTACCTTTTATACAAAAGGAAGGCATTGGAATGTGTGTTTTTGTTTGTCAATATCAATTAAGCATCACAGTGTAATAGAACGTTCCCATAATGTATATCTAGCTTCAAGAATAGAACCAAATATACTGACAAGTATCAATTTTCGAATGAGATATTTTTATCGAATTAATCTATATGAATTGAGGCATACATTTTCAATTTCGACCATCTACATTTTCTTTGATGTGGATGTTATACGAATTAGGTCTTTGGATTATACACGTTGGGTGGGCACGGATTTCTGTTGCTTAATTGCATTTTGTCTCACTTTATGCATCATATTTGAAAACAGTTTGATGGGATCTGCCTTTCGTCTTCCCTCAATACTTTCTGACCTGAATCCATTCCCATCGTTTCAACATTCACACATTTCATCTAGCAAATTAACTGGTTTTCTCTATTTAGATATCGAAACATTGGCGAGACTAGAAAAGTTGACTCCATCTTCTTTCTGTATGTCCATAATTTCTTGGTTAATAATTGACCACAAGCTAGATTAATAAATGCAAGCGGCAAGTTCATGCAAAGCCGTTCTTGGATAAGCCGTTAGCAGCTAGTTGATAATCCTTAGCCAAAGTCGAGCAGAGTTCAACATGTGTGAAACATATTAAACACATACAATAATTAAACGTAACATTAAAAGGGCGGTGAGAAACGAAGCCGGCGTACTGACAAGAAGTCATATTACCCCACCGACAAATATACTGATTGTATATTTCTAAAAACCTCACAAGAACCAAAAGCGACCCCTGTGATGATTTTTATCTCAAGCCCGATTTTATTGTGGCTGTTGATTCAGTGGATATATTCAATGACATGACCACACGGCCCCTAACACGGACTTGGGCGGTATTAGATACAAATATTTCAGAGGGATGATATATAGCCCTGTAACATTGACTATGCTATAAAGAATATACACGAGAGTTCAAAACAGACATTACAGAGACTTCATTCCAGAAGTAGATAGATAGATATTCTTTATTGCCATGAATATGTAAGTACTATACATAGCGCCACATGTAGCAGATAAAAAGAGGAAACAATTACACATAAAGATTGAAGTATTGGAAGTTTGATTCCTCGTTTTGCCCAACTAGTATCCAATCACAAGGTGTGACCCAAGTGTGAAGAAGATATCGAAGCATAATCACCCCTACCCCCATTCCTTGTTTGTTTTTGTGTTACTCAGAGAGCATTGGGAGAAGGCATCATGCGACCTTACTCATTATCGTAGACAACAGCACCCCATTTCAAGTAAGCCATGCATTCGTGTGGTCTTGAATACACACATCAAGCAAAAGCTAACAGGGTAACAATACACCGCTGGAAAATTACAACAAAAGTGCAAGAAAAAAATACTTCCATGGTGATAATAACGACATGGTGACACCAATATTGAAGATGATTGGAATCGGATTGCTTTATCTGAATGATCCGTACACAGACTCAATATGTGATAAATTTCATTGCGTTAGGAAAGGGGAGAAATAAAATATTAGAACAAAATCACCCCTACCCCTATTTCGGCTTCATATTTCTCATGCTCTGGTGCCGTTAAACGTGGTTATGTTGCATCCATGAAGTGCATATTAGATGGTTAAACTAGGTCTAGAATTAAAGAAGAGAGGATTATCTTTCATAAATACAAATCGGGCAGAATGCAAAAAGAGTTTTTGCAACTGCAAAACAAAAAATCGAGTCTCATTTCTAAAAAAATCGAGGAAAAATGTAGCCTCCAAGTTATGACGTCATCATGACGTAAAAAAAAGTAAAAGGCGTAACTTGGATTACGTTATCTAATAGAACATTATTCAGAGGTCAGGTATGGGAAGTTACAGAAAGTTTAATGCAAGAATAAAAAAGATATACATTCATAAATACCCCTACCCCCATCTTAGAGTTAAGTTTTTCTTGTTCAGACAGCCGTGAAGAAATGCATGCTGCGACCTTAGGCACCACCGTAGATGCCTACATCAGGTCTAGAATTGACCAGGAGATGATACTCGTTCATAAACAGTTGTCAAACTAAATCTACGCGGGGGGTGCTACGAAAACCTTATTTAGACCCCTTTTTGCGATTTGGCTACCGGACTATATACAATATAAGGGAAAATACCTGTATGGGGTATGGGGATGGTCAATTTTTTTCGTGGGCTTTACTATGGCTTGTGGGGTCTCGTTTTTCTCGTCTCGCCGAGAAAATGACAATGGGAAGGGTCCCGGAGCGAATCGGTGAAATTTTTGGGAAAAGTCACCGAGGTCTGTATATAGGCCCATAGGCTGGCCATGGGGGGTATAGGTCCAACCTGGGAAATTCACACACGTTCATTGTGATATGGGTTGCTTGGATTTGTTTTTCACGTCTCGTCATTTAGAACACGATGAGAAGGGTCCCGGAGCGAAACGGTGAAATTTTTGGAAAAAGTCACCGAGGCCTGGGTAGGCCCATAGGCCTATACCGCATTGGCTATGGGTGTATAGGTCCATACGGGGTGGACGTTTTGGGATCTAGGTGGGCCCCTAATGGTCCGATGGGGTCGAGTGAGATATCAATGTGAAGCCTATGTGGGGGGGCAACCGATGGGATGGATGTGGGGTAGGAATATCGTCCTTCTGCGCATGCGCAATAGACAAAGTGTATGGAAATAGACGTTTTGGGATCTAGGGGAGCCACTAGTGGGCCGATGGGATCGAGTGAGGTATCAATGTGAAGCCTATGTGAGGGGGCATCTGATGGGGTGAGTGCGGGGTTGAAATATCGTCACTCTGCGCATGCGCAGTGGACAAAGGGTATGGAAATAGACGTTTTGGGGTCTAGGTGGGCCACTAGTGGGCCGATGGGATCGAGTGAGGTATCCATGTGAAGCCTATGTGAGGGGGCTAGACTAGGGTGTCGTTTCCATTCTGCTGCGCAGGTCACGTGGGTTGTGACGTCACTTCCGGGTTTCACCTCCAAACCCAGAAGAGTTCCAATGTTCTCTTAGACGTCCGGATGTTCAACCTCCGGGGTTTTTCCCGGCCCGGCCCGGCCCCCCAGCGCCGCAGCGCGCGCGCGCGGGGGTGATCTGATGCCGCAGGCGCGCGCGCGCGTCATCACCGGCAGTGCGCGGATGAATGTCGGGTCAAAAGGTCAAAGGTCACATCCAGGTCAAAAGGTCCAAGGTCTCCCTTCCGGAGACAATGTTGCGGCATCGATATACAGAGCTTGAACCCCAAAAGGGTATTGTAAATTAACCTGGGAAGCATGGGCAGTTCCATTTGGACCAATCAGCGGCCGAGAAAAAGAGCCAATGAGCGATCGATAAAAGAACCAATGGACGGGTACTAGAATTTCGCTCACGTCTGCGCCTACATCCGGGTACAGGGATGCTTTCGCCTACGTCCGCGCCTACATCCGGGTTCTTGTACACCCGGGTAATGTTTTCTGGACATGGATGGGTTACCTTTGGCTCCATTCTAGGCCACTGATTGGCTAATACGGTGTTCAAAGCCAGTTTCATGCATTATGCTCATATAGAAAACACACAAGACAGGGTTTTTTGGTGAGATCTCATTTTGTTTTTTATTCAGTAACAACAACAACGTGAGAACAACCATGTGAAAACTGAAGCCCAGAACAGGGGCTTGTACATTGAAAGAACTGAAGCCCAGAACAGGGGGCTTGTAAACTTAAGCCCAGAACAGCGGGCGTGTGTACATTGAAAGAACTTAAGCCCAGAACGGGGCTTGTACATTGAAATGATGGGCGGCCCAGTCATATACGAGTACATCGCGGTCCTCGGCCTTGGGGTACTCGTCAAACATCTGTACGATGGTAGATAAGGGTCTTCCCCGGCATCGATGGTACAGGTAAAACAAGCAATATTGTCCGCACACGCTACTGGCCAGGCTTTGCAACGTTTGACTGTTCCAACACCATGTCTCTGTGCCTTGATCCATGAAGTCTGTTAAATCGGGATGGAGGGGTGGCAGGCCGTACGGGTCAAAGTATTCGCCCTGCTGTTCTGTCAAGTACACGGCCACCCAATGTTCACCGGGCCGATCCATCGGGTCCGTGTTGAGAACGTATGCAGCAGGATACACACGGTCTAATGGGAACACATCTCGGGCGAACACCCCTTGAAAGACCATACGTGTCTCTGGGTCATTCTCCAGCACGGTGGTTATCTGGTCTGTATCCATGTTAGGTGGAGAAGTCACACAGGACGTTGCGCGCCTTGTCCACTTGAATGATGTTGTCAAACTCGGCGTAGCAGATCACATTGACGGTGGTCCCGAGGGCTCGTGCAAAGTGGATTTCCAACCGTAAATTGCCTTGCTTGGCTAGGGCCAGCTGATGGTCGTTCTCTAAGGTGGGGGTCAGATCGAAACAGAACAACGTGTATCCGTTCCCGTAGTCCTCCCGACTGATCAAATTCCCTTCGTCCTGGTTGATTTGACCGGTGGCTGTAAACAGGCTCTGATAGGCTCGAATGAAATTCCGCGCCCAAAGTTCGGTGTTAAGGCCGTGGCTGGCACCTGTTGTCCATCCACATGCAGGGCCACAAAATTGATGCCGAAATGTTGAAAGTCAAACGGATTCTCTGGGTAGGCTCCGCTGAAACTGGTATTTTCCACACAGGCCAGGATCAATCGCTTGGGTAGTTCCCCCAGGAACAGGTTTTCTTTGTTGGCGCCCATATTTCCAGCAGGCACAGAGAACACTTTGGTTTGTACACGTCGGATAGGGTACTGGGCTGGTTTTGTTTCCAAGGCTTTGAGGTGTCCCAGTTGAACGGCTGGATTCGGTTTCACTTTTCGGACATACAGGACTGCGTCTTGGATAACAATCTTATAGTCAGCTGCATGCCCATCTACGTTAGTGGCCATCAAGGCGAAGGTCGGAGGCGCCCGTATCAGTCGGATTTTGATGGGGATCTTGTTCAAGAGGTACCGGTCTTGCATGAACATGTCTGCGTGTAGTCGACCCATGAGATCCACCGAGGCACCGTTCGCAGTGAAAGCCTTCCGTTTGTTATATCCCACAATGTCCACCGTGTCCATGTGCTCGGGTGTGTGCTGGTAGAATAAAGCGGCTGTCAGCTGAGATTTTTTAGCCTCTCGGCCATACGACAACAGTGTCTCGATGTAGGCTCGATAGGGGTACGTGTTGGTCGAGTCACTGATGAGTTTGTCGCTGAGAAAAATATCCACCTGTTGAAACATCGAGTGCAGCCAGAGATTCGTCGGGCCCACCGTTGCAGCTTGGATGATTCTGGAGCCATCCCCATTGACGACCTTGGCTTTCACATACAAGTATGTATGGGCTAAATCCACATAGGCCGTATCCGCATTACTGATGGTGAACTCGATGGGCCCTGTTTCGTTGATGCTGGAGAGCGGGAGATGCTCCACCCATAATCCTTGTTCGGCACTGGTCTGTGTGGGCGGCATGGTCCACAAATCAAATTCACTGTTGGTGGAGGGACAGGACTCTGCGTGGATCAAGGACATGTTTAAGAAAAGATATCCTGGGTCTTCGATGTGCGTCGTCGCTGGGTCGGTCGTCGACTGGTGCGTGGTCTCGGTGGGGCAGCTCTTTTATTCCCTACGGTGCGTTGTACTTTGGCCACCAAGACGCCTCCCGCTTCTTTGGCCCGCCGTTTCAAGGATTCTTTGGGTGCCGTACCCCCAAGACATCACCGGCCACTTGCAGTCCACTGCGTACCGCTTGTTTGCCGATTGCTTTCACCCCACGCGTCACCAAGGGCAGGAACGTTTTGACGATGCTGCCGAGTATGTTCCCCAGCCCATGTCCTCGTTGCATGCGTGCACCGCTAAAGACCGGAAAGCCACCCCCGGCCTGTTGGGCATAATAGTCAGCTGCGTGCATCGCACTCGTAAGGTACTTTCATTATGCAAAGTGGGGAGCACGTGCTTGTCGAAAATGAAGTGTCAGCACCACTTTTCCTCGTTCGAATACCACCGGTCGTCCCGTGTCATCTCTTATATCCACCGTGATAGTGTTTATGTCGGTTTGTCGTACGGGCAGGTAGAGCATGTGGGTGAAACTGTGGGTGATTTGATCTCCATACGTCTTTTTAATGGGGACCACCCGTAACAGAGGTGTGTTGATATCGCCCACGAGACGTAGTCGTAGAGTCCGTACATACCCGACTTCATATCCATCGGGATCTGGCCATGGTCTTCGGATGGACCCGTGTAGGTCGCGTGAGCGAGACCCAGCATTTGCTGTAGGATAGGACTCAGTACGACACTCACGTTGGCGGTGAGAAGGATCTGTGCCTTGTCGTTGTGTGCGTTGTAATCGAAGTCCACGTGATTGTTGAAGGGAAAGGATTTGATGGGTTTTGAAGTATTCGTGACCTCCCGTAGAGCCTTATAATGCAACAGTCGTGTCGGCCCACCCATGAACTCCTTTGGGGTATCGTATTGGCCTTCGGGGAGGGTCAGTCGGGTGTTTTTGCCTTCGTAGGTCACCTCGTACCACACTACATTGGCTCGCACGTTGTACCACGAGTAAGGGTATTGGATATCCACGAGGTCACATTCCCATCGTCCAGGTAAATGCAACGGTTGCGGTAACTGGGTGACGTACTTGGCCACGGTGTTGTCAGGAAACACATCCAGCGAACTGTTACTGGGTAGGGTGAGGTAAAACATGGCGACTGAGCTGTCCTGCTGCTGCTGTTGGTTTTAATAGGTGTTCCAGGCCTTGGGCGGTTGTGTCCGGCGTCGTGTTCGTCGCGGTGACTTGCTACGTGTCACGGCTCTGGAGATGTGGGGTGTCTTGATCAAGGATGGTTTTTTAAAGGTCTGAAAGGAAGGTGCCCGTTGTGGTGGTGGAGTTTTGGGGGGGTGACTCCGGTTCCCATTCGGATTCCCAAGAAGGTAGTGGGCCACTCGGCGATTGCTGGGTTCGCTGCATAAAGGCCCAGCGGTGGGGGTTCCCCACCAATTCCTGTACATGCATGTCTTTCAAGCCTTGAGCGAAGACCTCCCATCCTCGAGGATGCGTGTGCGACCTGCGTTCACGCATCAGGTCATTCACTAAATCCGTCATGTGGGTCCCGGGGACCACCTGATTCTGTACCAGTAGTTCGCCTTTATCATTCCAAGTCATGTTAGGATTCTGTTTCATCCGTCGTAATACCAGGCCAGCTTGTTTCTTGAACGATGCAGGTACACTCTTCAGGACTTCGTTTTCCACCCACTGTGGGCCTGTGGGTGGTACCCCTGGTAATGGCGGCTGTTGGAGCGGTGCTGAGGTCGGCGGTGTCACGTGGTGGTGGTGGTGGTGTTGGGGTAGAGAGGGTTTTGTATTGGTCCATGAACGTCCTGTACCGTTGAAGCGTCTCATTGTACCGTTGTACTTTCTCACTGTCGCTTAACCCCGGTCTCTGTAAGATCTGTTGCATCTCTCCATCGAGGGTGTTTATGGTCTTCACCGTAGGTGGGACAGGGTAGGGCGATTGGAGGTTTTGAAGGAATCGTGGTTCGACGAGGACCATTTTTTTCGTGTGGTTCATTGTCGGCCGAAGAGTCCACCCAATACTGGACCCAACACGGAAGCGGCCAACGGTGCTAAGATGGCCCCGAGAAAGCCGCCTTTCTGTAACACCTTTTTCTTTTGTGTTTGAGGGACCCGCTTCTGGACTAGGGTTCGGAGACCTGTCTTATGCTTGGCCAACTTGGTCTTCTGAGCCGGAGTCAGTGGTACGTTGCCTTTTAACAGGTTGTACCCGATCTCGCACAGACAGCGTACAAGGTCAGGGTCCGCACCGCGTACAATGGTTCGGACCAACTCGGGTGGGGCCGTCTTCAATACACGGAGCGTCGGAGCGTGCTTCCGTACTCGCGCAGACATCATGTACAACTAATGCCAGAACACACAACTCTGCCCTTTTTATCCACCTCAGAGAACAGAGACAAAGTCACCCATGCTGTGGTATTCATTCTTTTTAGTATCCCCATCAGCAAACACACACACCCCAGCTGGGGGCGCCACTGTGGGTGTGTTTACATTATTTTTGCATGTACACGTGGTGAGTCTCTCCGGGAAAGATGCCGGTCTGTAGTCGAAGGTGGTCGGGGGTGGCTTGCTTCAGGTCGAAGAGCATATACCCGTGCTGAGGGGTTGTCGCATCTTTAAAGGCTTCCAACGCAAACGGTGTGCGGCCGGGATACATCTGTCTCGCCAGGTGCAGCAGTTGAGTGGTATCTCTCGGGTTTTTGAAGACCACCAGGTAGTGGGCATTTAAGCTGATGTTCCGATGTTCTTTGTTTTTACTGAACAGATTCTGCACAATGTAGATGATGCTGAGCCGTCGATGGTGGCTGCCTTTGGTAAAGAGTTGGGTGACCCGCGCATCCGTCTCCGCCAGGAGATCATCCAGAACCACCAAGGTGTCGGGTTCCAAATCGGCCAGGTTGGGTAGGCCTTCCACGAACGTGATGTGGGGCATTGCTGCATACGCTGCCTGCCATTCTCCGTAACACCACACGACTCGGGCAATGGGTGGAGTGATCATGCTGTCGGCGTGTTCAAGGAGCTTCCGGACGAAGTGCGTTTTGCCGGAGCCCGTCGGTCCTGCGATGACGCAAGTGAAGGGATGTTGCCACCGAGGGTCCATGGTTCGAGGTGTATCCGCTGTCGTGGTAACCCGCTCTTGTAAATTTGGTACGAGTGACCTGGAGTGGTGGTGGGTACAACGTCGGTCGTCGTCGTCTGTTCACTGCGAGTGATGATGGTAGTGGGTACAACGTCAGTCGTCGTTGTCTGTTCACTGTGAGGGATGAAATCCGGTGGGTTTTCAGACGTAGTGGGTGTACTTGGTGTAGGTGTGGAGCTTGGTGTGGAGCTCGACGTGGATTGTACACGGGGTGTGGTGGTGACTGGGCTCGATACGGGGTTGACTGGTGCTATCTGTAGACTGGTTTCACTGATGGCTGGTGTTCTCAGTTGGTTAAGTAGCGTGCTGACATAGGCTACGTCGTAAAAGAAACATCCGTACAACCCTCAGCAGGGTTAGCACTATCACCACAAAGGCCACTTGCGCTTTGTGCGTTTTGGGAGACGCTGTGTTCAGAGGCAGCTGCTGTTTGTCCATAGCATCGTGGGCGGACGTGGAATGAAGGATGATTTCTGCGATTGACTGGGGTACAAGACACGCCGGACTTGGGCTTCATTGCGTTTGGTCACGGTAATGGGGGCTCTCTCTATACTCCGGTGATAGGCTCGATTGTAACCACTCACAAGTTTCGGGAGAACATCGATGTACCGCCTTGTATTCTCATAGGTGAAATATTTATACATGCGGCCTTTGAATGTCCTGTTGAACCTTTCCACCACGGAAGCCTTGGTCTCGTTGTACGTATGGAAGAAAAACACCTTCTGGGCTTTCAGAAACTGTTGGAACGGTCTGTTGAGGAATTCCATGCCTTCGTCGGTTTGCAAATACAAAGGTTTGCGCCCGGTCTTGAAGATATCTTTGAACGCCGCTATGAGATTCGCCCCCGTTTTCGTCCGGATGGGTACCACCCACGCAGACTTGGATAAGATATCGATGCACGGCAAGATATACCGATTCCCATCGTTGTGTTTGGCAAAGGCGCTCATATCGACCAAATCCGCTTGCCACTGGGCATCTATTCCTCCCACGATGACCCGGTTCCGTAGAAAATGGCGACGGACAGATCGATGTAAGGTATAGGTGTCTTGTTTTCTTAACCAATCTCGGACTTGGGCACGTTGTATCCCCTGGGGTTTGACCGCTCAATAGAGAGCCGACAATGCACTATAGGCCGCCGGACTGTCGGGACTGTAGTATATGTTATCCAACACCTTCTCCCAGCGCTTCATGGTGACAAATGATGATGGACCCTGGCTCTATCGTTTATTTATAACGGGTATACCTTGGGCCGGAGTTTCTGATTTTCTTCGTTGGCTTCCACAGTGTCCATGGTAAATGACCAGTCCAACTCGTCTGATGACCGCTTGATAAGCACTTGATCCACATCTACCACGGCATCTTCCAATGCAGACCATAGATCAGGGTGAAGGGTAAAATGCACTGTACCCCCATCTAGCCGAGCCAATTGAGCAAAGAAAGGGCCGCGTCGGATGTACACATCGTGACACAAGTGGATGAGATCGCCGTCCAGTTCACCAGACAACACACGTTTGAATTTGGTCCAGCCCTCCCGGGACAGACGAATGTGGGCCGGGCACGGTTGTGTAAGGTCCGAATCACAGATGTCTCCCACCTCCTCAATGATATCGACCTTATCCGCATACACGTGCAGGAAAACTACGCCAGTATTATATGCTCCGTCATGGTCAGTACGTGAATGGTACCAGATTTGACTGTCTCTCGTATTTATAGGGAGAACCCCGTGAGATCAAAGGATCGGCTGGTCATGTCACTGGGCTGACTGAGTCTAGCCGGGTAATCAATGGCATCATCGTCTGGTTCATGGCTAGACATTTGTTCATTGGGTTCTGCCGCCGCTTCTCTCGGGCACGAGCCCACTCCAACTCGTCTGATGACCGCTCGTCCGGTGTAAACAGCTTGTCCACGATAGGCACCACTTTCTCGAAGGCTGTCCACAGATCGGTGTCTAGGGTGAAGCCTCGCGTAGGGTCTTGGTAGCGGCCCAGGCGTGGGAAGAAGGGTCCACGGTGTACGTAGATGGCATTGTCTATGTGGATGAGGTGTTCGTCCAGCTCGCCGCTCAACACCCGTTTAAATTTGGTCCAGCCGTCACGGTGTAGCGTAACCGTATTCGATACGGTCTCAGCGGGCGACCAGCAAGCATCTCCACGGTCTTCCACGAGGGTGACTTTATCTTCATAGACGTGTAACCCCACCCGGGCTATAAGGGGAAGGATGGCTCGTAGAACAGGTGACATGCTTGACCCAATGACGATCGTTGAATGACGCACACTGTGTCTGACCCTCGTATTCATAGTCAGGTGCCACTGTCAATGCCACAGCGCCAGGGTCAATAGGGCACAGACAATGACCAGGCCAACCAGCCGTCGCTGATTCCGGCGTGAGCGCTCGTGGTCCATAGCCCGAGCATCGAGGATGGCTGTCATAGTCCAGTAGTGGTGAGTGATGGCACACCTCTCCATCGAGTGCACTCTGTGGAGGACCGCTTCTGTGAACTCGTTCAGGATCTGGCGTCGCCCCTCGTTGTCGTCGCCATCAGCAAACATGGACCGGACCACTGCTCGGTAACCCGTGAGTGGATTAACCACGGTGGCATGCTGTAAAATGCGAGTCGCATAGGGCTGGATCTCCGTCATGGCTCTGCAACCGTAGAAATGAAGGTGTGGGATCCAGAGGGACGTGTTTTATAGACCATGTCACACATGCGCGCCTAGACGTCGGGTGTAGTCCGTGATACGTACTATTCTGATGTGTTATATGGCTCCTATAGAGATAGTACCTTATCGACAATGGGGACTACTTGTTCCAAAGCCGTCCATAGATCGGGGTCCAGGGTAAAACCACCGTCGTTCAGACACAGGAGTCGAGCGAAAAAGGGACCGCAGAAAATGTAGACGTCGTCACACAGGTGAATGCTATCACCGTGCAGGTCACCCAACAACACCCGTTTCAAGGTAGTCCATCCTTCCGGTGACAAAGAGACGTGCGCTTTGGGTTCAGTCGTACACCAACACCTAAGTCCGCTATCGATGAGGTCCACTCGTTTGGGGTACAACAATAGGGTGCAGCCAGGTGTAAGCCTCCGGGTAGCCACTGTCCCTTCTTTCACCTCGGGGTGTAGTAAGTCATCCACCTCGGGGAGTACATCTTTCAGTGCCATCCATAAGGGTGGACAGAGTGTGATATAGGTATCTCCACTCTGTTCCAACCGGGGAAAAAGGGAATCCTCTCCAGCAACAATCGTGTCAGTAGAGTCCAGCCTGATAGCGATAACAAAATCTTCACCTTCTGCGGTGCGTCTTGGACCAGCTCCAGGTGATCGTCATTGACGATGAGGTAGACGTCGGACGTCAGTTGAAATAACGCAAGCTCTGTTCCGCTCGCTGCCATGGTGGAGAATGAAAAGCGAACGGTTAGAGAGGTGGCTTTATAGTGTACCTGTTGGGTAGGGTGTTATACACCGTGCGTGGCACTTGTCATACTCGCTTGCGCCATAAGGTCAATAAGGTTAGAAATGCGCTTTTTTCTACTACGCCCTGTGACGGCCCTTCGTGAATGGGCGTAACCTGTGAACATCATAGGAATGCATGTACTAACCTGTCTGTGGGGGTTTTCCACAATGTCGTTCACCTTCGTGTCTTTTCGGGTACGTCCGTGTCTTTTCGGTAAAGCCCGTGTCTTTTCGGTAAAGTCTGTGTCTTTTCGGTAACGTCCGTGTATTTTCGGTAACGTCCGTATCTTTTCGGGTATATATGAGGGCCTTGAGGGTGAGACTGTATGTGACGTGTTGTATGTGTTTTTCTCGGCGACGTCCGTGTCTATCATCCGGGCACATCACGTCTGCGCCTGCATTGGGGTATGTATGAGGGTCTTCATCCCCGGAGGTTGAACATCCGGACGTCTAAGAGAACATTGGAACTCTTCTGGGTTTGGAGGTGAAACCCGGAAGTGACGTCACAACCCACGTGTCCTGCGCAGCAGAATGGAAACGACACCCTAGTCTAGCCCCCTCACATAGGCTTCACATGGATACCTCACTCGATCCCATCGGCCCACTAGTGGCCCACCTAGACCCCAAAACGTCTATTTCCATACCCTTTGTCCACTGCGCATGCGCAGAGTGACGATATTTCAACCCCGCACTCACCCCATCAGATGCCCCCTCACATAGGCTTCACATTGATACCTCACTCGATCCAATCGGCCTACTAGTGGCTCCCCTAGATCCCAAAACGTCTATTTCCATACACTTTGTCTATTGCGCATGCGCAGAATGACGATATTCCTACCCCACATCTATCCCATCGGTTGCCCCCTCACATAGGCTTCACATTGATACCTCACTCAACCCCATCGGACCATTAGTGGCCCACCTAGATCCCAAAACGTCCACCCCGTATGGACCTATACACCCATAGCCTACCCAGGCCTCGGTGACTTTTTCAAAAAATTTCACCGTTTCGCTCCGGGACCCTTCCCATCGTGTTCTAAATGACGAGACGTGAAAAACAAATCCAAGCAACCCATATCACAATGAACGTGTGTGAATTTCCCAGGTTGGACCTATACCCCCCATGGCCAGCCTATGGGCCTATATACAGACCTCGGTGACTTTTCCCAAAAATTTCACCGATTCGCTCCGGGACCCTTTCCATTGTCATTTTCTCGGCGAGACGAGAAAAACGAGACCCCACAAGCCATAGTAAAGCCCACGAAAAAAATTGACCATCCCCATACCCCATACAGGCATTTTCCCTTATATTGTATAATACAGACCCCTATTGTAGGGGTAAAGTCCGTGTTCCGCTTTTTTTTCCGGAGAAATTTTTACATGCACCCACCCCATTGACTTGATAGGCAGGTCCCAATAAGCCCGGGGACCGATATTAGCCCTTTTGGAAAGGGTTGATAGGGGTTTCCCCCTATTTTAGGGGTGAAGTCCGTATTCCGCTTTTTATATTTTCGGGAAAAAATCCTAATTTTACATGCACCCACCCCATTGACTTGATAGACAGGCCCCAATAAGCCCGGAGACCGATATTAGCCCTTTTGGCTAGAGTTGATAGGGGTTTTCCCCTATTTTAGGGGTAAAGTCCGTGTTCCGCTTTTTATAGTTTCGGGAAAAAATCCTAATTTTACATGCACCCACCCATGACTGGATGCCCCTTCACGAATGCTTCACTTTGATACCTCACTCGACCCAATCGGACCATGCAGCGTATTTGAAGTCTGGGGACTACTTTTTCTCCGCGAAAGCTTTTTCCCGCGACCGCATTACCGCCAGACCGCGTCACCGCGGAAGAATACACACGCAGCTGGTGGCGCCACAGAGGTAAAAGGCGATGTGGCGTCCCCTATACCTTTAACCTGGAAACAGCGCCCCCTGGTGGATGCAAGAGTTACCTCCCCCGGCTAAACGGGCGTGGATCGTGTTGCTCCCTACTACTTGTAGGGTACCGTTGGTGGTCATGTAACTGACCAATGATGGATTTGGAAGGTGAATATGCAGGGAAATGACTGTGGTCCTGTAACAGACCGATGACTAGAAACCGTTGCGGTCGAGGATCGACATGAAAGGTTAATCTCTGTGGTACCGTCCGTGATCGTGTAACTGACCGAGAATCGATTTGAACGGTAAATCTCTGTGGTACCGTCAGTGGTCGTGTAACTGACCGAGAATCGATTTGAACGGTAAATCTATGTGGTACCGTCAGTGGTCGTGTAACTGTCCAAAACGCGAGCTTATCCTTTTGGGTACCGTTATTGGTTCTGTAACTGACCGAGAATTTATTTGAATGGTAAATCTCTGTGGTACCGTCAGTGGTCTTGTAACTGACCAAAACGTGATTTTAATCTTCGTGGTTATGTAACTGACCGAGGATCGATTTGAAAGGTAAATATCTGGTCATGAAAGTGATATAACTTGTAGCTAATGCCGAAACATTACACCCTATGCCGCGCTTTCTAAGATTTCTTATTGATTGCCGGAGAAAAGACAACTAACCCCCTTCAACTTCTTTTTCACAAACCCAATGACAGTCTGGACAAAGCAAGAGGTTATGATTTAAGGGTGGAATGATATTGGTCCTTTTGAGTTATCGCTGGAACTGCCTTGTTGTTGTTTTTAGAATTGGGATTTACCACATTTGTATTTAAAGGATGAAAGATCACTGTCGAAACTTCTTACGGATTAGTGATTCCGATGGATTGTTATTTCTTATTGAATGCTGTGTTGTTTTCACAGACTTCTGTGGCCCACATTATCATTTTACGTATTGTAAATGACTATTTTTTATAGCTATCCTAGCGTGCGTATGGAAGGCCATGAGAATCATTCTTCCATATTTTGACATCAGTAATAAAGCTAATGTTTCTTGTTTTTGGGAAATGCAATTTTCAGTTTAGAGAGACTTTAAGGGTTACTCTGCCATAGATTGGTAATATAGGAAAATTGACTAACTGAATGCAGGGCCAGCCTATTCCGCGGAAAAATCTCTTGGATTTGATGGAAAAGGTAATCAACAGATGGTAACTCAGCCGATATCTATCTGATTTTCATCCTGTTTAGTTATTATTAAACCTGAAGAGATTTCTGATTCAGAAATGTGTAGTTTGATGATCATTTCCTGATATTTCATGCCGAAATGTTTGCCGGAAAACATCGTGTTGATTCGTCGGGGATTTTTTGTGATAAAAAATCTGAATACATATTTTTGATCTCGAGCATTATAGGATCATGAAAATATAATTATCATAACTGTATCTTCAACCGTTTTCTTGTAATGTTCGCCGGGAATGGGTTGTATATAAAAAGATGTTCACCGAACTGCATATTTCTGAAACTGAAATCTCTTCAGGTGGGTCCCTGAATACAGAAATTATATTTTTTGTTTTGATCGACAGCAAGAAGAGGTGGATGGCGAAAAAATCCGGTATAACTGATCCCACCAAACTTGAGAAACGTTTGTTCCATGGGACTCGCAGGGAATATGTTGAAGCAATCTGTCAACAAGGGTTCGACTTCAGGATGTACGGTTCTAGCACGGGGACCAGATTCGGCAAAGGAAGTTACTTTGCTGTCAAGGCCGACTATTCCACAAATTATACGGACAGTGGAGAGATGTTTGTGGTACGTGTTCTGGTGGGAGACTATGCAGCTGGATCGCGTAATTACACCCGCCCGCCACCCAAAGATCCAAGCAAACCTACCGGTCACTTGTTCGACTCCTGTACTGATCTTGTGGAGGCCCCTACAATGTTTATTGTCTTCACCCTGGAACAAGCATACCCGGAATATCTCATCCAGTTTGAGACCTCTCTCACGTTTTAAGTGAAGGATGACCTCCCCCCCCCCCACCATAACGTTGGCTTAATATGTAAATATGGACTTGTGGACTCCATAATAAGCGAAAAGTTGCAATGTGTATGTATAACCTCTCACACAATGTGACCAAACGTCATCAGGATCGCCTGTGTATCTCTGGGACTCCAAATATCCTCACTCAAAAAGAGTGTAGTCCGAGGCAAGGTTTACACAAGATTACTGTGGAATTGTTTTACTGCTTATTATGCTGTATGCGGCGTATCATTTTGGACAGACCGGTTACCGTAAAATCTACAAAGTTACGCAACGTTGAGCCCAGTCAATAGTTTGGTAGATGGGTGGTTGAGTAAGATTTAGCGTCGTTTCCAACATTTTTTCAATCATATCACGACGGTACCTACATGTGCTAGAACACGAGTGTCCACAGTTCCTATTATCATGGACACTGATCAGCCTAGCCACAATTCCTGCGGTTGATAGTCACACGCTTCGTTCATTGATGTTCGTGTGCTATAACCCGTACCGTATAAACGATCCTATTTTAAAGCTCCTTACCGATCAGTGTCCAGGGTAATTGGAACTTTGAGCACTCTCGTGTTCTAGCACATGTAGGCACCGTCGTGATATGAATGAAACAAGGTTGAAAACGACGTTAAACCCTACTACTCACTCCTTACCGGTTATTTTCTGGAAGCTAATTCCTTCTCCTCCACGCTTGTCGCTTTTATTGAAGACCGCAGTGCTGGTGATTAGCTATACACGAGCCGTTTTCACAGCGACTCCGACCTCCCCCATATTTACGGTAGACGCCATGTTCTTCATGTCAATCCAAGTGCGCATGCGTAGTGGCCCAAATACATTCAACATGACGTCTACCGTAAGAGGGAGAGGTCGGAGTCGCTGTGAAAACGGCTCGTGTACAGCTAATCACCAGCACTGCGAACACCGCGACAAGCGTGGCGGAAAAGGAATTGGCTTCCAGAAAATAATCGGTAAGGAGTATCAAAATGAAAGTTTATACGGTACGGGTCATAGCACACGTAAATAAATGAACGAAGCGTGTGACTATCGACCGCAGGCATTATTGACAGGAACAGCTGTGGCTATGATCAGTCCAGTCAGCACAGCACCCGTCAATACTTGCTGTACAGGATGGGCTGATCAGTGTCCAGGATAAAACAACTGTAGACACTCTCGTGTTCTGGCACATATCATCTTCACAAGTCCAGGTAAATCCCAAACCCGCGCAGATTGTTTACCTGGACATTTTGGCGATTTGAATGAGTTCTTGAGTCGATGCCTATATTATAAAATTCCGTACATTTCATCCCCTGCACTTGTTTTGAATCAGCATGTCGGTATCCCAAGCCTGCTGTTTTGCTTTGACTTCCGATGTCGATTTCAGCTTGACATCAAAGCAGTCTGACCCGCGATGAAATTCAAACCTGTCACATCTCATACCTCACAGCGGATTGACCTAATCAACTAAGCTTAGCGCGTTTACTGATTGGGTTGGTTTAGAGGAAACCCCTTGATCTATTTATATCCAGAACTCGTATGGGTAACTAATCAAGCCAGTGTGTATCGGTCCTCGATCCTAACGGATCGATCGATACACTGAAAAATTGCTGAAAACGATGTTAAATCCCACTCACTCACTCACTCCTACTAAATACCGAGAGTGTTAGTAGATACCAAGAGACCGTGGAGAGTGTATGCGGTATACATGTAGGCTTAATACTGAAGCATACTAAATTAGTAATAGTTTTCTGGGTTTTCTTTTTTGTTTTTTGTTTTTGAATTTATGCTTCAGTCGATGTTATGATTGAGTGTCACCTTAGTCTGTACTGAACTGATATGTGCAGGCGGTGTAGGAAGAGATACCGATAGTCCGCGATGACGTGAGGCGCTAGATATCGAAAGACCACAGTGGCGTGGGATAGCAAGACATCGGGGTGGGGTGTGGCGCTAGATACAGAGAGACCGTGGTGGCGAACGCGCTAGATATAGAGAGACCGCGATGGCGTGTGTCAGTAGATAGAGAGAGACCGCGGTGGCTTGTGGCGCTAGATACAGAGACCACCGTGATGCGTGGCGCAAGATACAGAGGGACCGCAGTGGCGTGTGCTTGGAGTACCAAGAGACCTCTGTGGACGTGGCGATACATATCGAGGGACTGCGGTGGCGTGTGTCACTAGACCGTGGTGGCGTGTGGTGTGGGATCCCAAGAGACCACTGCTGTTGTCGCTAGATACAGAAAGATCGCGGTGGTGTGGGTAGCGATTTTTTGTACCTTATTAAAGCGGGGAATCAATAAATAAACAAGCGCTGGATGAGCGCAAAGACCTCCGTCGAGGCAACAGGGTCCGTAGCGTAATACATCACTGAATAACATACGGCCGGATGCCAAGCTCAATTTTGCATTTGTTGGACGTTAGCTTCATCAATGGTAATTAATCTGGGATTGAGGGTTCCTCACTAGCATGTCCAGACAGGGATGTGAAAGTCACATTCCCAGCAAATAATTTTTGTTTGATTTGACGTGCTTGAAATATTGGGGTATGGAATAGAGTATATTGATGGAAAACCTGGAAAAGTGCTTGAGACATTAGGCCCCATCCCACCCACACCTCCCCATGAGAGGATCCCCTCACCCAAATCAACACGTTAGCGACAGAAATGAGACCCTGTGTGCCTAGTTGTACCAACTTGCTTGTGATTTTGTGCTATAGGCCCAACACAGCAACACTTCATATTTTGTATGTGTACAGTATAGCATCATCATTGATGAGAGAATGCTCTTCAAAACACACCTGATTTTACCGACACTTCGTTCTGATCTGTCTCAACATCATATGATGAGGATTCAATGCGCTCGGTATAATTTTGTATACTGGTGTTACAGGTCACCTTCGCCTTCACCTTACTGTATCAATGACCATGGACTTGTACATGTATCACATTCACATTGAATGGTGATGGCTGATGAGAATATTGCCCCTATGGAACAAATGACTGGATTCCACGCAGCAAATATTGATTGTGTAACAGTGAATATGATATGAATATAACGCGCGTACATTAGCTCGCTTGGACGTCGCTTAGTTAAATATGGACAGACTCGCAAAAATCTCAAAATTTTCAAAAGCCACAAAAATGCCCTCAGCTTGTACAGAGTAAGTAAAAATACTTATGTACAACTTGATGTTTAGAAATGACTGTGTTGAGCGGTTCTATTCCCAACTTCTCTTTTATTCTATGTCATAGAGGACAGGGTTTGGTAGATAATTAAAAACTGTATTAACTCGGCTTCACATTTTAGAGAATGACTTTAATTGAGCCAAAGATGAAAGAGAAATACACTTATAAAAAAATCTATTTAAAAAAATATCTGTATATATGTTTATATTAATTTCCATAATTTATTGAAAAAAACTATACATAGACTTCGACCACCCAATATCACACAGGCCAGGCAACTGTGAGAACAAGTGAAAGATACCCATCGAGTTGAGCGGATTTGCAGATAAACAACAACAAAAAATTGCACTTTGTGCCTCACGAGGCCCTTCTCCATAGAGTGCATGCCAGTTATTTTTCTAGACTACAACAACAACAGTTTTTGCCTGTATCACAGTCCGAGCTTCCGATGACCCTTCAACCTTACCCAGACGACGGATAATTTTTGACAGATTGTCCGGCTAGGTTGTTGATCGGATTCACAGATCATGAATTCCACCGTGACGGAATCACCGTTGGGAAGACTTTTTCTTTATTCAAAGTCATGTACTCGGAAGTTCCGTGGTCATACCCATGTAGTTTCAAGTTTAGTTTGCTATTCTATATGACATCTGTTTACGGATCCATGAAAAATCTACAGATGATCCAGCATTTTCAGTAAATCATGCTTCGAAATGTTCGTGACGGAATCACCTGAAACGGACATGACTCTTGACTAGTGTTGCTTGTCTATTTTTTTTGCTGCTCTGTTTCAATCTGACTATTCTTATATGACATCTCTTACTAACATACAGTACCCAAGGATGATAAGATTTTTTTCATCGTGAGAAAAACACGACTGGATCATCCCAGGGGTTAAATCTAGTCCGTGACGGAATCGACAAAAAATCGTGATGGAATCACGAGTGCGCTTTTTAAATCTTATCGGTAAAAGTGCTTTATTAATTACACATTTTCTTCAAAAAAATATTCCTAGAGTGAATTTATCTCTTCTACTTAGAAAATTAAAACTCTGACCTCTTATTTTTACTAAGGTATACAGCTCCCGCCACATGCATATCTTTTCTGCAGATGTTTCAAAATAGTATAGTTTCAGTAAAGTGCAATTTTTCTTCTTTGACAATTTAGAATTTCCCGAGTTCTTCATGTTAAAAAATTGCGGGAAAAATATTTCGCTATTAAAACACATCTTCTCTATTATTGGCTTGTTCCCGGGGATCATAGGAAGCGAATAGAACAAACAGCATGCTAATATAGGGTCTACGACAGAATGTGGAGTGAATTTTATGCGAAAAAGGGCTGTTTAGCAATGTCCGCTTTTCCGTGGAATTCATGAGCGCACGATTGAAGTATCATGGGAAGATATATATTTCCAGTCGCTATCTCCCCCCCCCCCCCCCATCTTCAAACAAAAGGAAAAGAAAAAGCCGAGAGAGCGCCTCGTGAGGCAGAGTTATTTTTCCAGACTACAACAACAACAGTTTTTGCCTGTATCACAGTTCGAGCTTCCGATGACCCTTCAACCTTACCCAGACGACGGATAATTTTTGACAGATTATCCGGCTAGGTTGTTGATCGGATTCACAGATAACGATTGAAGCATGGGAAGATATATTTTTTCAGTCGCTATCTCCCCAACCCTCACCCCCCAACTAAAAAAAAAAGAAAAGAAAAAGCCGAGAGAGTTCTTCGGAGTTTTACGTTTTTGACCTCTGACTTTGAATTTGACTTCTCACTTCCGACTCGCATCCTGGTGAATGACACTCGTCCTTTATCTTTTTGCCGATTCAGAGATTCTCGAGGAAGTTTCCAATTATACTATCTGGAATGCGAGTTTTTCTTTCGTGAAAATTTACTTTTTATGAAAGCGCAGGTTTGTCTTCGTCGCATACCGGCCATCTGTACCAGCGCGAAGCTATAAGTACACGCGCGAATTTAGTACCCTCGAATAAAGAGACCCGGTGGAAGCGCTGCAAAGGATACACACCTTTTGTGACGTAAGCATTCATTTGTGTCCAGAAACTTTTCAAAATTTCGTCGGGAACCATGGCAATCCCTATTGGAAATCACACGAGTCGTGGGTTCCCCATATGACAATTATTTGGCGGGAGATTTCACGTTGCGCTTCTAGACCTCCGTCTGATCGACGGAGGTAAAAATACTAAGTATGCGCTTGGTCGCTGTTGTCGCCCATTATGTACCGCATTCCTAACTGCTCCGCTTTTCTGCAGGTCGCGATCCTTAGTGAAATATGCATTTTGCGATGCGTTGTAGGGGTATAATGGGAATTATATTCTGAAAATGGACTAGGGCATGCAGTTGAGTACAAAACCATAAATAAATAAATAAATTCAAAAACAAACAAACAAACAAAAAGTAAACCCATATTCACGCCAAATGGAGAGTGCGGGTAAGGCAAATTGTGAGCCCGAATTGGGAAAACACGGGCAGAAATAAACAGTAGAGCATGGAAATTCCCACAAATATATAAAGGGGGAAAAAGATGGAAAAAAAGAAAAAAGACAAAAATTACGAAAGTGAATGATCTGAAAATTCCACGGAAACAGGAATCGATGCAAAAAACCCAAACAAACAAGGAAAAAACAAAACCAAAAAAAAAACAAAAAACAAAAAACAAAAAAACAACCCCACACGCATATTCTTCAAATACCGGTACTAAGTTCCGTGGAAACATGAATTTTAATAATATAATCGTCGCTTGTTTCATTATTAGGAGAAATAGTTTGGAGGTAATTATTAAGCCACTGTATATCTCAAAATGGAGGATTTCACAAAAGAGTAATGAATCGTCGATTTATAGATGAGGGACTTTAATTTTTATAGCTGTGAATTGTTTGACAAAAAGAGATTAACTATTTGGATAAGACACTATTGTAGTGCCTCCAAGAAACCCCGTAAAATATTAAGTTATTACATGCAGCAAGTTTTCCCGACCTCTTCATGCTGAGCCTTTCCAAACTACTAATAACTGAAATGTATTAATATCGTATATGTTGTAGATGTTATTGTGTTTTAATCGTGCTATTATTATTACCCCTCGGCCAATTTTTCCGTATCACGGATGGGTGACCTCCGCTTACACAGCAATACATATGTCAAGAAGAATCTAAGCCAATTCTTCCATATATGAACACCATACGCGTGCAGCCATGCGATGGACAACACGTGATTTTGGCCTATAGTTTTCAGTCAGAATTTAATGGTACACTAACATCATTAAATCATCGAACTTTCCTAATATAAACCACACATGCATCTGAGTCCCCATCAGCCAAGGGGGTTTGCGCCCATTTGGCTACTTTTTCAAAATTTAATCTGTGCAGTATTTGGCCGAATTTCTGATGTTTCGAGATTTCATATCAGTATTTATCTCGATGAAGAACGAAGACTTGACTTAGGGAAACCTGTAGCATACTCATCGATAAGGAAAACTTAAAAAAAAAATTAATTTGGAAATCCTCGGAAGTCTTCGTGTGCCATTTATACCCATGTGTGACTGTCATTCTGGCTTAGTATTATTCCAGTTATGCGAGTTTTAGGTGTCGCTGATAATTCGATATGTATCGTCCCAGTTCTTATAGGCATGTTACAGATCTGAAAAATGTCCTTTATTTCTCATTGCACATGTACTTCGATGTGAAGTTCAATTTTGCATGTCTTCAGCGAAACATATACTTTGATACAGACTGTAAGTATGCCTGATTGGGTCCTGAAAAGTGATTCCAGCTTCTTGAATAATAATGTTACTGTTCCTGTTGAATTTTTTTTTACATGTTCGGATATTTAGATAATTTTCTATCTGTATACTGTATCGTACGCTTTCAATAAAAATTTATATGTCAGATGTTTGATTTAGAACTTTGATTCAGGTGAAGTATATTGATTTCTTGTGGATGAAAGCAAAAAAAGAGTGGAAAAAACATAAAAAGCAACATTTCTTTTGAATAATAATGTTGATGCTCCTTTTGAACTTTTTTTACATGTTCGGATATTTAGATAATTTTTTATCTGTTCTGTATCGTACGCTTTCAATAAAAATTTATATGTCAGATGTTTGATTTAGAACTTTGATTCAGGTGAAGTATATTGATTTCTTGTGAAAGAAAACAAAAACAGAGGGGGAAACATAAAAACGCAACATTTCAGCGTCACCCTCATGGATGCCATTTTGAATTTACATATCTTGTCGAGCATGAAGAAGTACGAAAGTAGACTTAAAAAGAAATTTCAAATGTGCTAAACAGATATAATGCTTTGTATACTTTATCTCTATATCAAATATAAAGATGTTCACTATGGCATACTTTTTCATGTGCTTCGAATACATGCAACATTCATGTATATCCACATGCAATATGAACACAGGATTATACTTTAGTACCGTGTTTCGTCACATCTCAGTTACAGTGGCATGCGATTTTTTTTATTACGAAGAATCCCACATTGTTACATGTATGCTTGATATCATTAGTATTGCATGTGTCACAGGATTTGACTAAATTTATCATATGCTACTGCAATATGAAATACATAAAAAAAATTATCATGAGTATATTTCACTGTTCATACTGCATACGAGGAGAACTAGGATGCAATCGACACATGCCGTGTTGGGATTTCTGGAATCTCTATACTACTATTCCACGTCAGGACCCCAATGAATATCTTAGTTCATGAATAATATCGGTGTTCAGTGAAACTGGTCACCGGTGGGTTAATGTTAGAAGACATAAGGCTTTCTTGCAGTTCTACTGCACGTAAAGGATATCATTCTTGGGATGTTCCTTTACTTATAGAATTGCTTGAATTTCTCATTAACAATATCTATGTGACATTCGGCAATACCATATACCAACAGCTATCTATCTCAATCTGTACAAATTGTGCACTCGATGATGGTTTCCTTGCGAAGCTGAATTAGAAAAATATATGTATAATAAAGTAGACTGACACATTGTGTAGACCAAACCGATATAATTCGTACCATGTGTAATAGGGTGATAATTCCTCTAATGGAAAGATCTTTGGAAATAACGCCATCTAATAATTAAAAGTATAGATAGCGCTAGATATGGTCGTTTTAAGCAGCATTAGCATTGGAGGATATTTACACCCCCTACTGTGGATTTGAAGGTAATCACTGATGACAGCTCTGAATGAACATATTTTCACCTATACCTTTACAAAAATGATAAGAGCTGTCTCTCACGTCGAATCTACGACAAGAATGACGGTTACAATTTTGACATACTTATAATTAAAATACCCACTTCTGGATAGCAATATTCCAGAAGGACTTGAGATTACCAAAATCATAGAATAACCATTCCAAAGCCTATTCCTTGTCGTTCACCAAACGCAAAAATAAACGATCTCCTAGCACTGGATAATATTAGCGACGATGTGAAGGATAGTTATACCCCTTCAGAGAAATCAGGGTTTTATTTCTCACCTCAAACAAGACAGACGATTACAGTTATTGACATAGTTAACTACCCATTTCTGGATAGCAATATTCCAGAAGAACCTGCATACGGCGTATACATATCTCGCATGGAAGCATTGGCTACCAGGCGAAACAGGGCTGTACCACCAATCGTCTCCATTCAACTTTTCTTAAATTCTGTGATAAATATTGTACCGGCACTACGTTTCGTAACCTATTCTAATTCGACTTAACCCAGGGCTAGGGACCGTTTGAATATGTTCAAATGAACAGACAATGAACTGGCGTGACAGACATACATACTCTGGAAACGACTTAGTAATCATTTTGATATTAGAAGTGTATCAGTGATTAGGATTTTATCAGAAGTTCATGAACTTCTTATTTTATGTATAAAAGCATCATTATGCCTTGCCGAAATCATTAAAAGCTTGAAGGCTTCTCTCAGTGTTTTTATTGTTTTTTATTTCATACACATTTGGAATTGGTGCTAGCTCACATACGTAATAGATCTTTCGATTATTGACGCGAAATTTGTTTTATGGACGACGGCTGAATATTGGATGTCAGATCTGACGATTGCTTTCGGTTGTATTGAATGAAAGCATACATGTATCGCTCGTATACAGTAACATCTTCACCAATATAACATCTATATCATGAAGATCACCGAATACACTGCTTATACTCAGTATTTTTCAAAATACACTGTAACATCAATAACACTGGGTTCACTATTTAAGCCCTTACAGCTTTGTGTCGCTTGTAATCTTTGGACAAAATATAAATCTGTGTGACATGACATAGAACTTTCATCATCATGTAGTTGGCATGGGGACGGTGGATGTGCCCTTTACCTGGTGAACATTCGCTGTATCTGTGGATCGACGAATAGATGGGACCTGAAACTTCAAGCACCATATCTAACTTCAAAATCTGAACATGTAAGTGGAGACGCAAAGTTGTTGTTGTTGTTGTTGTTTTTTTAATCTACACGAAAGTGCCTGGTATTAGTTTATTTCACATTAAATAATTATTTCCTAATTTATTGAGTTGCGTTTTTGGAGAGAAAAAAAAAACACAAAAAAACCACAAAATCTGTTAGAAAATTCGTTCTGAAAAAAAAATGACATGGGTGATTAAATCCCAAGCCTCAAATTCAGTGAGCTTGAGTGGAATCAACATTCACACTTATGTGAATGAACCTTTCACTCAAATGTTTTAGAGTGTTTAGAACAGCACAGCGTAAAACACGTCTTATAACTTGATTCGCAGTTAGCGGTTCGATATTCAAAAGGGAGCAGTAATGATTTGCCTACGAAACCTGGAAGAACGATATCTTCGCTTCCAAGAAGTTGGGACTCCATATTTGGTATATCAGCTCATCTCAGCAAGAAATGCAAGATGGCATCATTAGTTCCGCTCCGCGACGCCAGGGGGCGCTGTTCTGAATAACAGGCTGAATAACAGACTGACTGATTTAGAGACTAATAAGAAAAGTTGGGACTCCATCTTTGGTATATCAGCTCATCTCAGCAAGACCTGCAAGATGGCATCATTATTTCCGATCCGCGACGCCAGAGGGTGTTGTTCTGAATAACAGACTGAATAACAGACTGACTGATTTAGAGACTATTAAGAGGAGTTGAGACTCCATATTTGGTATATCAGCTCATCTCAGCAAGAAATGCAAGATGGCATCATTAGTTCCGCTCCGCGACGCCAGGGGGCGCTGTTCTGAATAACAGGCTGAATAACAGACTGACTGATTTAGAGACTAATAAGAAAAGTTGGGACTCCATCTTTGGTATATCAGCTCATCTCAGCAAGACCTGCAAGATGGCATCATTATTTCCGATCCGCGACGCCAGAGGGTGTTGTTCTGAATAACAGGCTGAATAACAGACTGACTGATTTAGAGACTAATAAGAAAAGTTGGGACTCCATCTTTGGTATATCAGCTCATCTCAGCAAGACCTGCAAGATGGCATCATTATTTCCGATCCGCGACGCCAGGGGGTGCTGTTCTGAATAACAGACTGAATAACAGGCTGGCTGATTTGGAGACTATTTAGAGGAGTTATGACTCCATCTTTGGTATATCAACTCACCTGAGCAAGACCTGCAAGATGGCGTCATTAGTTCCGCTCCGCGACGCCAGGGGGCGCTGTTCTGAATAACAGACTGAATAACAGACTGACTGATTTAGAGACTACTAAAAAGAATTGGGACTCCATCTTTGGTATATCAACTCATCTGAGCAAGACCTACAAGATGGCGTCCTTAGTTCCGCTCCGCGATGCCAGGGGGCGCTGTTATGAATAACAGGCTGAATAACAGACTGACTGATTTAGAGGCTGCTAAAAAGAGTTGGGACTCCATCTTTGGTATATCAACTCATCTGAGCAAGACCTACAAGATGGCGTCATTGGTTCCGCTCCGCGACGCTAGGGGCGCTGTTCTGAATAACGGACTCAATAACAGACTGACTGATTTAGAGACTATTAAGAGGAGTTGGGACTCCATATTTGGTATATCAGCTTATCTCAGCAAGACCTGCAAGGTGGTATCATTAGTTTCGCTCCGCGACACAAGGGGGCGTTGTTCTGAATAACAGACTGACTGATTTAGAGACTGCTAAGAAGAGTTGGGACTCCATATTTGGTATATCAACTCCATATTTTGTATTTCAACTATAGCAAGACCCTGAAGATGACATTAGTTCAGCTCAGCGCCGCCAGAGGGCGCAGTTCTGACTGAATAAACTGAACAACAGACTGGCTGATTTAAAGACTACTAAGAGCAGTTGGAAATCCACTGTTGGTTTACCAACACATTTCAGCAAAATCTACACCACGTGTTCATCAAATCCGCTCTCTACAACTAACTTTCTATTCGATTTGTGACTCTTGGTATATCAAACAAACTAGACCTACAAAGATTACGTCTGAATGATGCGGACAGGTGGATGGAAAGATAACAGGATATCTTCATGGCATTGAAGAATAATTTATTATACCCTGATGACAGAGGCCCAGATGTCACCAAGGTATCAGATTTTCACTTGAACTAACACATTTCGTCCTGTATCAAGTGCGACTTCCGCTAAGCGCCTCTCCCTTTCCCAATAAATTCCAGTCGTTATTTTCCTGGCAACTAAATGGCAATTTCGTTCACATCAATCACAAATCATGTGTACACCAGAACGAAGGAATTCGTTTGAACTTCGAATGATTCATCTCAATGACATACACATGTGATGTAAGTGAATAATTAAACGCAACATTGAAAGGGTTAAGCAACAGTGATTATAATAATTATATACATGAAATCTACAACAGTAAGTAAGTTGGTAGCTCCAAACATGCCAACTTATCTGCCAAACTAATTTATCACAACAACTCGAGCATTGATCTTATCATTATCAATCCCGCTGCTGAGCGGCGAGTACAACAGCCAGGCTAATCTATGTTGTTCAGTATCCAAAAGCAGATTTCTCATCACTGAAACAAACAGTATATTCATTCATGTTTCAAACGTAACCATGGTGATGGACAGTCGACATCCTCGATCGTTCTCGGTCCACGTATATCCACTGGTTGATACAATCGACTGAACAGAATTGTTCACTTACAGTGGTCATGCACGATATATCTACAAATATATATTGCCCTATTAGTGAGGTGGCTTAGGGCCATATTTTGGGAAGATCGTGACACACTGGACCAACGCACCAAACTTGGCACACTCATCACTTGAGACATATAAAACAATATCAGAAGGGGTGCCCATTGCTCTGGGCTCTGTGATGCCCTCTGCTCCCCAAAAGGGCATCTAAGGGGCAATATTGTTATTCAAAGAATAGTTAGGCTTCCAACAGCTTCGTTAGTTTTATTATCCTTAAGACTGGGAAGCAGAAACTTGCAACACTGTATCACTGGTTCCAGCGCTACCAGAAAATGTCACAAAATCCAAGATGGCGGCCATAATGACATCATTTTCCAAAAATAAACCATTTTGTGGACGATTTTTCGGGCCGATATTTCCAATTTTTTATTTGCGCAATTTTCTTTGCTGAAACTGCCTGGTTAATTAGTAAATAATCATTTATTCGAGAAAAAAAAATACTTTTGAGTACTTATACGAAAACAAAACACGTTAATTTTGAAGGAATACGAGGAAAACAGAACTTCCCAGTTACACCCTAATGTCATCCATTTTTAATTTACTCGTGATGCTCTGCTCCGAGTATTATGCTACAGGCTCAAAATAACTATAATATCATAAGCTATAACTGCTCTAAGTTACAGCTCTCAACATTTCTTCATTTTGGAGCATCAGGACAAAGTTCTCGGAGAAGGAAGTGGGGTGGCTGAAACCACCTAAACCAATTAGATTTACATAATCGCCTCTGTAAAAGGAAACAATCGATCCTTATCCATGTAAAACTTGACAAGTCAGCTTTCAATCTCGTAAAACGGAGAAAAAAATGGAAATGCTCAAGGCTGGCCAGGTTAGTTTTTCTGGGTATTCTTGCATTTACCAGGTTTACCCCATGTTGAAGCGTTTACTCTATCAGACGTCATCGATGCTCATCCATTAACATCCGATGAGTTATTTGTTTGAGTGATCTGTCATCACAGCTCCCGAGCTAGAGTATCTAATTCCACTTAAGCCGGTGCTAGGGGCCGTGTGGATACTTCATAATGTCCACATAAACCGCTACAATAAAAGCGCGGCTGAGATACTAAGGCTACGTCCGAGAATCCACCGTATTCTCGGGTCTGCATGTTTGGAAGCTTTCCTGTTGAGTCATATGATTGCTTTTTAGTCGCCAGACGTCAATTTCTCTCACCTCTTGCTTATCGCTCCAATTTCAATCTTTCTACTTTCAAGTTTGAGAGATGAATAGCAGAATTAACAAGTGTTACACGGGCTGGGGACTAGTGTTTAGTTCCTCATGTCTCTTTGTGTTCATTTGTGGCCGCCGTATATAACCACAGTGTTTGGACGGGATGGTACGAAACTTCATTTGAAGAGTGTGAGAGTGAACCTAAAAAGAAAAATCCCCAAAAGTGCATCTTACCCCTGTTGGAGGCCGGGATTTTTTTCTGGAAGGTCGTGAAATTACGTCGGGATAGCTAAAACTGTCAGAGAAGGGACTCTAAAACCAAGAAGAAATCAAAAGTTCATTTAACACCCAATGGGGACCGGGAACATGCAACATACAATTTACATGTTATAGCACTGGTCTATAGCCTATATTGCCATTGAATGGCCACAGCTTTGGTCGAATGCTATGCTATTGGCGAAGAACAAAGTTGTTTCAAACCCAAAACGTATCAGTTTGAATATCTTCGTATTCGTGAATACCCCAAGACGGTCAGTAGTAGTATAAGGTGATTTAAGGTCACATTGACCTCTTTGCACTTAAATGACCTCAACAATTTGCATATGACCTCTGTGACGTCACAGCGACAGCCAATCAGAAGCGAGTATTTTGACAAAACTACCCCAACACAGAAGAGTTCCAATCTAGGGGGAGGTAACTCTTGATGTACTTTTGTGATTTTTGGCAAATGCCGGGTTATCGTCCCTGATTCGAACATTTGCATATTAAAGCTATACGGGAAAATGCCTGTATGGGGTATGGATGATCCGATGGGGTCGTATGAGGTATCAAAGTGAAGCACACATGACGGGGCATCTGATGGGCTGGGTGTGGGGTTGAAATAGCGTCATTCTGCGCATGCGCGGTGGACCAAGGGTATGGAAATAGACGTTTCGGAGCTAGGGGAGCCACTAATGGTCCGATTGGGTCGAGTGAGGTATCAAAGTGAAGCATTCGTGAAGGGGCATCTGCCGGGCTGGGTGTGGGGTTGGAATAGCGTCATTCTGCGCATGCGCGGTGGACCAAGGGTTTGAAAATAGACGTTTTGGGATCTAGGGGAGCCCCTAATGGTCCGATGGAGTCGTATGAGGTATCCATGTGAAGCACACATGAGGGGGCATCTGACTGGACTAGTGGCTCGAGCGTTGTCACCATTCTGCGCATGCGCGGTGGACCAAGGGTATGGAAATAGACGTTTTGGGATCTAGGGGAGCCCCTAATGGTCCGAAGGAATCGTATGAGGTATCAATGTGAAGCACACATGAGGGGGCATCTGACTGAACTAGCGGCTTGGGCGTTGTCACCATTCTGCGCATGCGCGGACAGGGAATTGTGGGAAAAGGGTATAGAAATAGACGTTTTGGGATCTAGGGGAGCCCCTAATGGGCCGATGGAGTCGTATGAGGTATCCATGTGAAGCACACATGAGGGGGCATCTGACTGGACTAGTGGCTCGAGCATTGTCACCATTCTGCGCATGCGCAGACAGGGAATTGTGGGAAAAGGGTATGGAAATAGACGTTTTGGGATCTAGGGGAGCCCCTCATGGTCCGATGGAGTCGTATGAGGTATCCCTGTGAAGCACACATGAGGGGGCATCTGACTGGACTAGTGCCTCAAGCGTTGTCACCATTCTGCGCATGCGCGGTGGACCAAGGGTATGGAAATAGACGTTTTGGGATCTAGGGGAGCCCCTAATGGTCCGAAGGAGTCGTATGAGGTATCCATGTGAAGCACACATGAGGGGGCATCTGACTGAACTAGCGGCTCGGGCATTGTCACCATTCTGCGCATGAGCAGACAGGGAATTGTGGGAAAAGGGTATGGAAATAGACGTTTTGGGATCTAGGGGAGCCCCTAATGGGCCGATGGAGTCGTATGAGGTATCAATGTGAAGCACACATGAGGGGCATCTGACTGGACTAGTGTCTCGGCCGTTGTCACCATTCTGCGCATGCGCAGACAGAGAATTGTGGGAAAAGGATATGGAAATAGACGTTTTGGGGTCTAGGGGAGCCCCTAGTGGTCCTATGGAGTCGTATGAGGTATCAATGTGAAGCCTATGTGAGGGGCATCCTCCTGGACTAGTGACTCGGCCGTTGTCAACATTCTGCGCATGCGCAGACAGGGAATTGTGGGAAAAGGGCATGAAAATAGACATTTTGCGGTCGAGGTGGGCCCCTAATCGTCCGATGAGGTCGAGTGAGGTATCGTTGTAAAGGATACGTGAGGGGGCATCCGCCTGGACTAGTATGACGTGGAACTGACGTCATTCTGCGCATGCGCAGTAGACAAAATATATGGAAATGGGCGTTTTGGGGTCTAGGTGGACCACTAATGGTCCAATGGAGTTGAGTGAGGTATCTATGTGAAGCAGTCATGACGCAGCATCCGGCTGGACTAGTGCGTCGTCCGTGTTCGACATTCTGCGCATGCGCAGACAGAGAATTGTGGGAAAAAGGTATGGGAATAGACGTTTTGGAGTCGAGGTGAGCCCCTAGTGAACCGATGGAGTCTTATGAGGTATCGTTGTGAAGCATTCGTGAAGGAGCATCCGCCTGGACAAGTGTGTCGTTCGTGTTCAACAGTCTGCGCATGCGCAGACAGGGAATTGTTGGAAAAGTGCATTGGAAGGAACGTTTTTGGATCTAGGTGGGCCATTAATGGGCTGATTGAGTCGAATGAGGTATCAATGTGATGCATACGTGAGGGCGCCTCCGCCTGGGCGGATGGGTGTTAGGAATATCGTCATTCTGCGCATGCGCAGGCAGGCCGTAGTATGGAAATAGACATTTTGAGGCCGATATGCATCACTATTGGTCCGAATGTGTCTAGGGAAGTGTTATTTGGTAGCACTCGGGGTGTAGACCACGACTTGAATGGATGTCCACGTCACCTGTGACGTCAATGGTGACGTCATCAGTGAGAGTAGTAGCGAAAGCGGGAGTTTCGGAGGTGCGATGGAGTGCGTTTGGAGTAGATAACGGCCTATTTTTACATCCAACTACCTGGTAGAGTTACCTGCGAGTGTGAGTGTATGCGCGCGTGTGAGTGAGTGAGTGAGTGAGTGAGTGAGTGTGAGTGAGTGAGTGAGTGTGTGAGCGAGTGAGTGAGTGAGTGAGGTGTGAACAACGCTCGTGAGGCGTGCACAACGCCCGTCTTAACGCATGGACGCAATAACGACGGTGAGTGAGTGAGTGAGTGAGTGAGTGAGTGAGGGAGTCAGTGAGTCAGTGAGTGAGTGAGTGACTGGGATCCGACTGGACTGATGTATCGTCCGTTTTCATCATTTTGCGCATGCGCAGTCTGGCCGTCGTATAGAAAGCAGGCAGTTGGGGATTCGTGGCGGTTTGTTGAGTGGTTGACCATCCCGGGTCAAATGGACCGTGTGGGGTATCAATGTGAATCTCTCGTAGAAAAAGTGGAAATTGCCTCTCATTTGCGGGGCGCTCACTTCCGGTTGTGGGGCGCTGCCCTCAGCCAATCAGAAGCGAGTATTTTGACCCGGTGCATTATGGGACATATCCAAGATGGCGGCGTCTGCCTTCTGGTTCAAGATGGCGTCACGTCGGGGCCGAAAACTGACCATTTTGGCGGAATGTGGTCATCTGGTGTCGAAAACTGGACCTTGTATGGGCCCCGCCTAATTTGGTGTAGAGATGGACCACTATTGGTCCGAATGCGTCCTGTGGGGTGTCATCTTGTAGTTCTCGGGGTGCAGACCACGATTTGAGGGATGTTCACGTCATCTGTGATGTCATTGGTGAAGTCATCAGTAGGAATAGTAGCCAAAGTGGGCATTTTGGGTCAGTGAAAGAAGGTATTTGGTGTAGAGATGGACCACCCTTGGTTCGAATGTGTCGTGGGAAGTGTCATCTTGCAGTTCTCGGGGTGTAGACTCCATTTGAGGGATGTCCACAGCATCTGTGACGTCATCGGTGACGTCATCAGGACGAGTAGTAGCGAAAGAACATGCTTTATAATTGGCTCAGTGCCAATTTTTTTTCCCACGATTTGGACTGATGAGGGACATTCCTATATTTACAGACACTACCACCACCACCAACAACAACACCACCAACACCACCACCACCACACACCACCACACACCACCAACACCACCACCAACGCCACCACCAACGCCACCACCGGGCGTTGGCGGGCGTCAAAGCCCGGTGGTGGTGGTGGTAGCTCCCGTGTGGCAGAGCTCTTGGATCGGAGCTCTCGGAGTTCAAAGCTTGTGGAGCTCAGAGCTCGGGAATGACGTCATCGCAGGCATGCGCGCGTACTTGTGCTGCACCCTGTACCCTATAGTCCGTAGGGAATAGGGTACACCAGAGTGCGGGTGCAGCACAGGTACGCGCGCATGCCTGCGATGACGTCATTTCCGAGCTCTGTCACGGCGCGAACTCCGCTCCGATCCAAACTCTGCCTACAGGAAATACCACCACCACCGGGCGTTGACGCCCGTCAACGCCCGGTGGTAGCGTTGGTGGTGGCGGTGTGGTGTTGGTGGTGTGTGGTGTGTGTGGTGGTGGTGGTGTTGGTGGTGGTGGTGGTGGTAGTGTCTGCAAATATAGGAATGAACATGTGTCCCTCATCAGTGCAAATCGTGGGGAAAAAATTGGCACTGAGCCAATTATAAAGCATGTTCTTTCGCTACTACTCGTACTGATGACGTCATCGATGACGTCACAGATGCTGGGGACATCCCTCAAATGGAGTCTACACCCCGAGAACTGCAAGATGACACTTCCCACGACACATTCGAACCAAGGGTGGCCGGAAGGCAGACGCCGCCATCTTGGATATGCACCATAATGCACCGGGTCAAAATACTCGCTTCTGATTGGCTGAGGGCAGCGCCCCACACAACCGGAAGTGAGCGCCCCACAAATGAGAGGCAATTTCCACTTTTCCTACGAGAGATTCACACTGATACCTCACACGATCCATTTGACCCGGGATGGTCAACCACTCAACAAACTTCCACGAATCCCCAAATGCCTGCTTTCTATACGACGACCAGACTGCGCATGCGCAAAATGATGAAAACGGACGATACATCAGTCCAGTCGGATTCCACTCACTCACTCACTCACTCATTCACTCTCCGTCGTTATTGCGTCCATGCGTTAAGACGGGCGTTGGGGACGCCTCACGAGCGTTGTGCACGCCTCACTCACTCACTCACTCACTCACTCACTCACTCACTCACTCACTCACTCACTCACTCATTCACTCACTCACTCACTCACTCACTCACTCACACACTCACTCACTCACTCACTCACTCACTCACTCACACGCGCGCATACACTCACACTCACAGGTAACTCTACCAGGCAGTTGGATGTAAAAATAGGCCGTTATCTACTCCAAATGCACTCCATCGCACCTCCGAAACTCCCGCTTTCGCTACTACTCTCACTGATGACGTCACCATTGACGTCACAGGTGACGTGGACATTCCTTCAAGTCGCGGTCTACACCCCGAGTGCTACAAAATAACACTTTCCTAGACACATTCGGACCAATAGTGGTGCATATCGGCCTCAAAATGTCTATTTCCATACTACGGCCTGCCTGCGCATGCGCAGAATGACGATATTCCTAACACCCCTCCGCCCAGGCGGAGGCGCCCTCACGTATGCATCACATTGATACCTCATTCGACTCAATCAGACCATTAGTGGCCCACCTAGACCCAAAAACGTTCCTTCCAATGCACTTTTCCCACAATTCCCTGTCTGCGCATGCGCAGACTGTTGAACACAAACGACACACTTGTCCAGCCGAATGCTCCTTCACGAATGCTTCACAACGATACCTCATAAGACTCCATCGGTTCACTAGGGGCACACCTCGACTCCAAAACGTCTATTCCCATACCTTTTTCCCACAATTCCCTATCTGTGCATGCGCAGAATGTCGAACACGGACGACACACTAGTCCAGGCGGATGCTGCGTCATGATTGCTTCACATAGATACCTCACTCAACTCCATTGGACCATTAGTGGTCCACCTAGACCCCAAAGCGCCCATTTCTATATACTTTGTCTACTGCGCATGCGCAGAATGACGTCAGTTCCACGTCATACTAGTCCAGGCGGATGCCTCCTCACGTATCCTTTACAACAATACCTCATTCGACCTCATCGGACGATTACGGGCCCACCTCGACCGCAAAATATCTATTTTCATGCCCTTTTCCCACAATTCCCTGTCTGCGCATGCGCAGAATGGTGACAACGGCCGAGTCACTAGTCCAGGAGGATGCCCCCTCATGTGTGCTTCACATTGATACCTCATACGACTCCATCGGCCCATTAGGGGCTCCCCTAGACCCCAAAACGTCTATTTCCATATCCTTTTCCCACAATTCTCTGTCTGCGCATGCGCAGAATGGTGGCAACGGCCGAGTCACTAGTCCAGTCAGATGCCCCCTCATGTGTGCTTCACATGGATACCTCATACGACTCCATCGGACCATTAGGGGCTCCCCTAGATCCCAAAACGTCTATTTCCATACCCTTTTCCCACAATTCCCTGTCTGCGCATGCGCAGAATGGTGACAACGCTCGAGCCACTAGTCCAGTCAGATGCCCCCTCATGTGTGCTTCACAGGGATACCTCATACGACTCCATCGGCCCATTAGGGGCTCCCCTAGATCCCAAAACGTCTATTTCCATACCCTTTTCCCACAATTCCCTGTCTGCGCATGCGCAGAATGGTGACAGCGCCCAAGCCGCTAGTCCAGTCAGATGCCCCCTCATGTGTGCTTCACATGGATACCTCATACGACTCCTTCGGACCATTAGGGGCTCCCCTAGATCCCAACACGTCTATTTCCATACTCTTGGTCCACCGCACATGCGCAGAATGACGCTGTTCCAACCCCACACCCAGCCCATCAGATGCCCCGTCATGTGTGCTTCACTTTGATACCTCACTCGACCCAATCGGACCATTAGTGGCTCCCCTAGCTCCGAAACGTCTATTTCCATACCCTTGGTCCACCGCGCATGCGCAGATTGACGCTATTTCAACCCCACACCCAGCCCATCAGATGCCCCGTCATGTGTGCTTCACTTTGATTAAGGGTTCACAACCGACATAGAGGTATTTGTTGTGTAATAATTTACCGCTGGGACGCCTTTCATCCCGAGTCAAAACCCCGAGATTGCGCAGCAATCGAGGGGTTTTGACGAGGGATGAAAGACGTCCCAGCGGTAAATTATTACACAACAAATACCGATACGAAGGTTTTGAATCCAATTCTAACCACGAGATATATTTGAATGTAGATATAATCAACAAATGCGCAAAACTGATTCTCTCTGAGCGCGGCTGGTACATTTTACCCCCGCCGCAAAAACAAACAAGTGTTGCCTGGCTTGCGCGTGCAGCAACGGTTGAACCGGTGACCTATTTTTATTCACAAGCGAGAGAGTGCATGACGACCGTTTACCCGGACTTGCCATAAAAATATATCGTGCAAAACAACTGTTTCTTTCAGTGCAGAGAAATAAAATATTTTATTGATTTTTTATACATATTTCTTGCCCAAGATTACCCACAGGAATATGAGAACCTATGAGCTGGAGGTGGTGTTCTCCAGCGTGTAAAAGTTGACCTACATGTCACGTGCTTGCCATGGGTACGGTACCGGGAAAATGACATTTCCAACACGAGCCGGTTCGCGTTTGTCTGCATTTGTGGGCGAAGAGCTAAGAAGAACGAAGTTATATTATATATTTTTTCTCATACAGACTAGCGGGCAGTTTAGTGCTGGAAATGGAATGGTTCAGATATCGAGTGCCTTTGCACTCATTCAGTGTATCACGGAAAGAATGTTTCTGTGTTATTGTGGGGGGAGGTAAACCCACTCTCCCTCAACCGTGATCAGCTGTTTCACGAGGCAGTATTTTGTATTCTTGCAAAACCCGTTGCTATGTGAAAGTTTATCCTATATACAACATGTATTTGCACACGACACGCATAACACAGAAGGTTAGAATACCTCATACGGCCCCATCGGATCATCCATACCCCATACAGGCATTTTCCCGTATAGCTTTAATATGCAAATGTTCGAATCAGGGAAGATAACCCGGCATTTGCCAAAAATCACAAAAGTACATCAAGAGTTACCTCCCCCTAGATTGGAACTCTTCTGTGTTGGGATAGTTTTATCAAAATACTCGCTTCTGATTGGCTGTCGCTGTGACGTCACAGAGGTCATATGCAAATTTTTAAGGTCATTTAAGTGCAAAGAGGTCAATGTGACTTTAAATCACCTTATACTACTACTACGGTCACACGAGTCTCTATTCCGGTAATTTCTTTGGAAAATAACTATTTAAATAGATTACTCTTTCTGTCACGTTAATACATTAAGCAGTGTTCTGATGATCTTATGCCGAACCGACTGCTCTTTTCTTTAATCATACATATATGTGCGCTCTATCTCTGACAACCATTCTCCAGCCAAAGGCTTATGGATAGGAAAAGTTTTCAAATTATCAGAAACAATATAACAGGTTCGAGTTTCTTGATGCCGTGAGCCTTGAAGCATCATATCGTAATTATCGGTGTTCTTTTCAGGATAACGAGCTGCAATGTTGAGGTAGAGTTCACAATCGTGCTAATTATCTGTACATGCCTTGAGACGTTATCTGCTTGATATTCTGGTTTCCCTGAAGAATGCTTAAGGGGTAGGAAAATGACATACTTTTCTGGTTAATTACAGGTTTATGAGGAAAATGAAGATGTGGGCTTCTTAATTCAGAAGACTTACTGGTTAAGCATGTCCTGTTATTATTTGTTTTATCCATCTGCTCATTATACTACTGTATGCCTTGGGACGTTATTTGCTGGACCGTAATGTCATGATGTCGTTAATTAAGTTCAACTTAAAACATTATAGTAACCCCGCGGTAGTATTGATAATATAGGCTCGGGGGTTCTGTGTACATATCTCTTTTACAGCAAAACTTGGTATTTTCCTGTTCTGTATGTTGAGACCCTTGGAAAAAGTTTGGGTAACACTCCCAGATCAAGTACGTTTTTTCTGTACAGCCTAATACATGATTACGCCTTGACGCCAATCAGCCAAAATAGCAAATTTCAGTTTTCATGGAATAATTCAAGAGTAGGCAGCATTAGATTCAAATGTAACAATTATTGATCATGTTTAGACATAACTAACACATTTTTAGCCTGTTTCAATACCATAATCCTTCATTTTCAGCACAAAAATACGCTATTTGGCGAAATTTTGCTCAAAAATCACTTTCAATTTGAAAGTCGCTCAAAATTCCATCCCCCCTCATACACCCAATTTTGTAGATAAAGCAACCAAAATTGGTCAGAAGTTTCCTTATTAAGTCTTTTGATAACTCCATGCATCATATCTATGATTCAGGGTATTGTATGGTGACAAATGTCAACAAAAGTTACCCCTACCCTCAAAAAGCGGCATTAACCAAATTTGGTTAAATTGGTCTAACTTTAATAGTAAGCTTGATATGAAATTGGTTTTGGTGTCTATGCATGGGTTCTTGATACCAAGCTATTTATTGAAACCATAATCTACCCCTTTTGAGTTAACCTAATTTGGATAAATTCAAAATGGCCACCAAAAGCTCCAGGTTAAGTCATCGGTCAAGAAGGAAAAAGACAAAGTAAGTGTTACAGTAAGTCCAATAGAGTTTTTTGTATGCATCTGTGGTGTTACAATCATGAAATATCACTGCTTAATCAGTGTACGTAGGCCTATAGCTATTCAAATTGATTAATTTGCATAAATCGAAGATGGCAGCCATGAAAATTGACAGTGGTTAATTACATGCCCAGGCATGATTAATCGCGATTTTCAACGCAGACGCAAACAAAACTGTTTGAGTACAATCCATCCAGTGACAATCTCTCTCAGAACTACTTGAGAAGGTGCTGCCATCTATCTTAAGGAATCTACAACATATTGAAGCCATGTGCATTTCAGGAAGCAGACAATTTGTTTTGGACCTGTTCTTTGTTCGCTTGAGCTACACATTCGTTCCATGGAAACTGTGCCTTGTCCGATGAAAGGGTATAGAGTATGACAAACAACCCAAATAGGATTTCAGCAGCAATGTTCATACAATGATAATTTGTTTCCTGATCCTTCTAATTGGTCAACATGCATATCCAATAGGTCTATGTTTGTCACGAAGGCTATACTCTAGAAGTATTTTTTATTGATAGATACTTGGTATATACCGGATTAATGTAACTTTAACATCTCCATGATTGGTCTTTGTCATCTTCTGGCACTCTAACAGCGTTATATAAGACAATTTGAGTGAAATAAACCTTTAAAAACAAGACCTAAGACTAGTAAGTGATGCCCTCTTTTTTTGAGTTGTTGGACTAAATTTCCACTATTTTCGATGCATAGTATGTTGAAAATTGCTTGAATACGGATAAGTATATCACTGTGGCTTATCAGTCTTTCACATTTCATATTTTCAGTATACAGTTGGTGCTTGCCAGTGGTTAGTTAGAACTAGAGCATCAGAACGTCAAGGATTTGTTGGTAACGACTGAATCTGTAACACTCTCAGGACCGCCTGAAGACAGTTCGTTTGATGCGACTCGTTTGATGCGACTGCGACTCGGAAGAGTCTCGCTAAATGCCAAGGCCCTTTGCGTTCTGAGCAGGAAGAAGATAGAAGTACTCGTTCCCAGGATGTCCGCCATCCACCGAATAGAGAGACGACCATGACAGCTTTACGACAAGTGAAGTGTATTACCTGTGACAGTAAATCGCATAAACAATGCGAATCTTGAAGGTAACACGTTCGGGTGAAGACATCATCTTGAAACAAGTTTGTCGCAACTAGAAAGGCTGAAGCACGAACTGATTCACTGATGCGATATTTTGTGCACTGTTGTTTGTGGGATTTACTGTAACAGATAATACACTTCACTTGTCGTAAGGCTGTTGTGGTCGTCTCTGTATTCGGTGGATGGAGGACAGCCTGGGAACGAGTACTTCTATCTTCTTCCTGCTCAGAATGCGAAGGGTCTTGACATTTAGCGAGACTCTTCCTTTTTCTATAGAGAACAGAAGTCATGGTGTACTTTTTATAACATTCATTGGTCACATGATAAACAAACTCATCTCCTTTAACCAGCTTAAGTCGCTTGGGAACTTGATCATTGTGGACGTCACTTGCTTCTCGTATCCTTTTGCAACCATTAGTTGTGCTCGCGGTTTTATTCCCTGTGCTTTTCTGGCAGATGCTGATTTAGTCACATCACACGAATTTCGGGCCGTCCTGAGAGTGTTACAGACTCCATCGTTAACAACAAATCTTTGACGTTGATGCAATCCGAAACTAGTCTAACTAACCACTGGCAAGGGCCGACTGTATACTGAAAATATGAAATGTAAAAGACTGATAAGCCAGTGATATATTTATCCGTACGTATTTAAGCAATTTTCAACACACTGTGCATCGAAAATAGTGGAAATTTAGTTCAACAACTCCAAAAAAGAGGGCACCACTTACTAGTCATAGGTCTTGCTTTTAATGGCTTATTTTACTCAAATTATGACATATATAACGCTGTTAGAGTGCCAGAAGATGACAAAGACCAATCATGGGGATGTTTATACCAAGTATCTATCAATAAAAAATACTTCTGGAGTTTGGCCCTCGTGACAAACATAGGCCTATTGGATAGAAGGACCAGGAAACAAATTATCATGATACGAACATTGCTGCTGAAACCCTATTTGGGTTGTTCCTCATAATAATCTATATCCTTTCATCGGACAAGAGTAGTATACAAGGAGTAAATCATCCAAATAGCTCCCCACTGCGCATGCGCAGAACCTGTTTTGACGTCACAATTGGGGGAGATTGGGGAGCAGCGCATGCGTGATTGGGGAGCAGTGATATGTGAGTGGGGTGGGTTCAAAATGGCGGCACTTTATTTTCCGCCATTTTGAACCCACCCCACTCACCCAGTGCACTGATTGACCTGGGTGAGTGGGGTGGGTTCAAAATGGCGGAAAATAAGGTGCCGCCATTTTGAACCCACCCCACTCACACATCCAAAAAAAAAAAAAAGTTCCGGCAAAAAAAAAAAAAAAAATGTATTCATGCGCGGTGATGCGGTTTGGCCGTGGTTTTGGCGGTGATTCGGTCTCGGAAAAAAGCTTCCGCGGAGAAAAAGTAGTCCCTAGATAAAATGGTCCGATTGGGTCGAGTGAGGTATCAAAGTGAAGCTTATGTGAAGGGGCATCTAATGGGCTGGGTGTGGGGGTTGAACTATCGGCCTTCTGCGCATGCGCGGTGGCCGAAGGGTATGAAAATAGCCGTGTTGGAGCTAGGGAAGCCCCTAAGGGTCCGATGGGGTCGAGTGAGGTATCAAAGTGAAGCTTATGTGAAGGGGCGTCTAATGGGCTGGGTGTGGGGTTGAACTATCGGCATTCTGCGCATGCGCGGTGGCCGAAGGGTATGGAAATAGACGTTTTGGAGCTAGGGGAGCCCTAATGGTCCAATGGGGTCGAGTTAGGTATCGATGTGAAGCATTCGTCAAGGGGCATCTGATGGGCTGGGTGTGGGGTTGAACTATCGGCATTCTGCGCGTGCGGTGGCCCAAGGGTATGGAAATAGACGTTTTGGAGCTAGGGGAGTCCCTAATGGACCAATGGGGTCGAGTGAGGTATCGATGTGAAGCATTCGTGAAGGGGCAGCTGATGGGCTGGGTGTGGGGTTGAACTATCGGCATTCTGCGCATGCGCGGTGGCCCAAGGGTATGGAAATAGACGTTTTGGAGCTAGGGGAGTCCCTAATGGACCAATGGGGTCGAGTAAGGTATCAAAGTGAAGCATTCGTGAAGGGGCATCTGATGGACTGGGTGTGGGGTTGAAATATCGGCATTCTGTGCATGCGCGGTGGCCGA
>JAVTVY010012376.1:0-57698 GCA_036873755.1 Hanleya hanleyi
AATTTGGGGGGCAAAATTCGATCAGCTGTTTTAATAAATTTAATCACCCTTTAGGATCATCAAAATAACAAAAAAATAATGGATTATCTGCATGATTTTGGACCATATTGTCAACTTCCTGTCTAATAAATTTGATCACCCCCAGATTTTATGGGCAGAAATTTCACTTCCTGTGATTTTTATTAAAGGCTTTAATATATTCAGAAATAAGAAGATTTTTCTCTAGACTATGCAAATATATTTGCATAAAAAAAAAATCCTGCATAAAAGTGGTGCCAAATTACTGTATTTCATTATGCCGTGCTTTGTCACAAAATGAATGGTTCAGTGGCAAAAATAACAAGATTACTATTGCATTTTTATATGTTGACTATATTGCATAATTTTTCACAAAGCTGGATGGACGACGTGATCCGCAGTCGTGTCGGCAGATGTGGGTCAACGTGTTATCACCAAGCATCAATCGTGACCGGTGGACGAAAGCCGAGAACAAACATCTCGAAGAACTTGTGGAGCAACACAAGAAGAAAAACTGGCAAACCATTGCACGGCAGCTAGGGGTGAGTCGACATTATCACCTTAGTAAATGGAGATACAGTATTAACGAGAAGGCGTTGAAAATATATTGCTCTTCATGTCTTTTGTAATGGGCAATTTACACTACAGTTCAAGTTAATCCCTGGACTATGCTGTCTGGCCTCAATGACAATGGGTGGTGCACCGACACCTGGTAGACCGCATCAGCTCCGGTTCATCAATCCGGCGAGTCACTATGTCTTTAACCCAGAATATATTTTTACTCAATGATAACTGGTATATTTTCAACCTGAAGTTGCTAAAACAGAACCTATGATATGATATGATAGGACAGACGTCTTCTTATGCACCAAAGACCGGTATATATGACCTAGTCCTGATAAACTGACAAATTCTGAAATAAACAAAATTAGACTTGCCTTGCTGCAGAAAAATATATGATTGAGCCCTAACCAATTCGAATAGTAATGAAATGTAATCTATAATTGAAATTTGTTTTGTATTATCCAAAAATTATTCAAACTGAGTTGCACAGAAGGAAGGAGCTGTATGCTTCCGAGGTCAGATGAGGTTGATAGGAATAGACTCAAGATGGGGAGAGGGTCACATCTGGTTGGAAATTTGGTTTCTGGATCTGATTTTAGTCAGATTACGAAAATGTAGAACTAGATTTGTTTTGAAGGATACATGTATAATCATGGATTAATTGATTTTATATCACAGACAAACCGAACGGCCTTTCAGTGCCTTCAACATTATGAGCTGAAATTGGCTGCACAACAGACAACGTAAGTATACATTTGTAAAAAAAAAACGTGATGTTGATTTGTCCTGTCTGTCCGGTTTATATCTGAAACAGTGTTAGTGGATATATTAAGGGGAGATGACTGTCACATACCAAAATTGAGGTCAAGGTCACGTAGGCTCAAAAATGCGGAAGCTATTGAAAATTTTTCATTAGAGGATACATTTGGGAGAGATGATATGTGGAGAAGGTCGGTGCTTCATGTAGGAACTTTTGTCTCGGTCTTTGTGTCGCTGAAAAGGCACAGGTATAGACATATTGTTGTCCCCAATCTTGGCTATTGTATGCATTGTCTCGTGATTCTTACATGAAGTATTAACTGAAGGTCAACGGTCAAGGTCACTCATCCCGAACTTCATGAAATAGTTGAAATCTTGTTCCGGTTCAGTGTTATAACTCCAATTCATAGTCATGGAATGTGACCAAATATCATATATACACCACCAAACTATGGCTAAGAAGATCCCTACTCATTCTGAGATGTTATCTCTCCGGTTCTAGAATAATCATTCCAAACTTTGTATATACTTTATATAATATCAGAGGGAAGAAACACCCTGTTGAAATTGAGGTCAAAAGGTCAAGGGTCACTGAATTCACAAAGATGGCAAAGCTGTATTTTGAGAAAGCTAATTATTGCAGACTTTCATATTTCCCTTCTTATGTTATATATGGGTTAGTTAATGATCGAGCTATCAGCCTATCTACTGCATTTGGTTTCATTTGAAGTATTTTGTCTCCTGGTAGCTTTAGAATCTGCCTTTGTTCGACATCAGTTTGTGATCCCACATCATACCACCTGGCCCGAATGTCAATAGTTGTAACGCTCAGTCTTCAGGAAGCTGGTCTAATGTGACATCGCAATCAAAGAAGGATAAGTTTTGATGGTTTGCAAATCAGAATTCAGCTGGACTTGGGGTACCAACTTTTTAAAAGCTTCCAGAAAACAAAATACTTCAAATCAAAACAAGCGAAGTAGGTAGACCAATATTTTCATCATTATTCAACGATAATAAATACAAAAATCAGAATCTTAAAACTTTTGCATTTCACTAAGATGGGTTGCAAATCCCAGCATGCTTTGTGAGGTAATTCATTAGAACTTCATAGTCTGTCTTCTGGACCCCATTCCTAGGTCCTGGTTAGAAGAGGAAGATGCTATGTTATTAGAAGTGGTGACCACATGCAGGATGGGTAATAAGATCCCATGGACCCAAGGTAAACTTATCATTTCTCTGAATTCAAGGAATTTTGTCTAATTTTCTGATCATGTGACTTGTGCTCATTTGATTGGTTTAAAAACAATCAACCTAATTATAAACGGATGAGAGCAGTGCATTCCGGGGGTTACTTGTAATATAGGCATGAGATTGCTGCCATATTCTATAATTTTCCTTATACAAACATGTAACAATATATACGCTTAGTCGCCTGAAGATTTTGGAGAGTTACGATGAATAAATCAGAAGTTATTAAGGGAAAAAACTATCTATTTATTGCTCAAATCTACCCCTGCTGTAGCTATGCCTATATCCTCCTTAGGAGATTCCAATTGCAGAATAAAAGTTATCTCCCCTTAGGCAGCTCAGTCGGGTTACTCTGCGCATGTGCCCACATGAACACTCCCTCTTATTCTCTGCTGTCCACCTTGTGTGGACGCGTTTTTGTTGGAGTTCCTTTAGTCTAGATTTAGACGTAACCTATGGTTAGTTTTCTGAAGTAAATACTAGCAGATTTTTATTGGACTAATGTCTCAAACATTCCCTGAAAATTCCAAATGTTGCCGTTCCTAGTCGGCTTTCTTGGTGTGTTTTGAATTCCCATTCGGCCACGTGCAGCCCTCCTCATCATGCATGGAGCGGGCCGTGGACATCTTTCTTGTCGGCGGTTCACCTGTTTGGAATGTTGTACTGGGATGATGCTACCGGGCGGAGTTATGCCAGGATTTACGTTTTACAACGAGAACATCATCTCGGGACTAATAGATTCTGCAGAGAATAAGAGGAAGTGTTCATGTGGGCACATGCGCAGAGTAACCCGACTGAGCTCCCTAAGGGGAGATAACTTTTATTCTGCAATTGGAATCTCCTAAGGAAGATATAGGCATAGCAATAGCAGGTTTGGGGTGCACTCCAGAGATTCTTCCATTCGGCATGGAATAGACTATGGGTCCGTTTCTCGGCCACCAGTTGTTGTAAAACCTTCAACCCAAATCACTAATATGTATATATTTTCTGAAAGAGCATGATGAAACTATTATTTTAAGATATAACACTGCTATGTTATAGAAAAATTAAACTCGAACATTCTCCTCCATGCTTGCTTCATTTTCCCTAGAAAACCCCTTAAAAATGTCGAAAAATGGTCAAATTCGGCTCAATTTCCAGAAAAATTTGTAAGAGCGATTTCAATTAAACTTCTTACTCACGTTCCCTGGTCCGGTCTCAACTTAAAAGGCAAACAAAAGTGGGTGTCAACCTGCCCGTTTTTTGTCAGATTTTCTTCCCGTAAATGAGTCCCGATTTTTAGGCACACCCAAGGGGCATAACTGGGGCAGGACAAACTTTACTCCATGATCCCGATCAGCGTGTAGACGAAGCCAGCACTCGATTTGTACGTACTCGTTTGCAGCGTTGGTAATGCTGAATAGGATAGCATTATAGATATAAGCTATTAAGAAGACAAGAAGAATTATGATGTAGCAGAACAAGGGCAGTCTATCGTATTATGAAATTAGAGAGGGGCCATTACTACGAAACTGTGGAGGGCCACCTTAAGGGGCAGGATGTTTCTTACAAAATTAATTATTCTCATGTATCGTAATCTCAAGAGTGTTTGCGAGTATGGCGGTATACAACACTTGTCAGTTATACATATTATTTTGGGAAATCCGACCGATAACTTTCCCCCTACCCCATCTTTGTTTTGATCACTTTTGCCAATTCTAGCAGGATTTTCGAGAACAAAACTCAAAATTAACCTATTTCTTCTTAATAATGGTCATCCATTCGGCAATATGAAGGCCGTGGTTGCTTTTCCGCTTTCCAATGATAGCAGAAACGCGGGAGAATGCAAATAAGAGATGTAACCAAGTCAAATTATTGGTAATTTTGCACTAAATTATCTCCCAGAAACATGGGAAATACTTCAGAAACTTGAGAAATAATTCGTAAAACCATAATAATATACATCCATTCCATCCTTTATGGACTGTAAATGGGTTTTCTGGTAAAGAAAATTTACACTGGCAAATTTATATCATTCTGATAGGACCTCGTTCTGCCATAATATCCACCGAAATCTCATTCTAGGGGGAGATAACTCCTGTATGGAATACAGTATACAATAACCTCAATAGTATACTAATGGACACACTGTAGATTATTTTAATCTAACTCCTGGTCTTCTTTCCACCTGCTTCCGAAAATAGTGCTTCAGGTGTTACTACCCTTACCAAAAATTCTTGTAAGATCTTACAAGAAAGTGTCCTGTAAGATCTTGTAGGACAGTCTTGTAAGATTTTGGCACTTTTCTTACAAGATCCTACAAGACTGTCCTACAGGATCTTACAAGACTGCCCTACAGGATCTTACAAGATCCTACAAGACTGCCCTACAGGATCTTACAGGATCGTCCTTCAGGATCTTGCAAGATCCTACAAGACTGTCCTACAGGATCTTACAAGATCGTCCTTCAGGATCCTACAAGATCTTACAAGACTGTCATACAGGATCTTACAAGACTGTCCTGCAGGATCTTACAAGATCCTACAAGACTGTCCTACAGGATCTTACAAGACCGTCCTTCAGGATCCTACAGGGTTGTCCTACAGGGCTGTCAATTAACACAGATGGAATAATGCTGGATGGTTGTGCAGGGTTGTCCAATATACTGCAGGTTTACGATGAAACGTTTCGTGTCGAATGAGATAGTCAACATAACAAATTATATGCATTCATTTCATACATTTTATTGTATAAAACAGAAACGTATAGACAGCTATACACACAAAACAGAAACGTATATACAGCTACATGTATACACACAAGGGATTATTATGTTGTCATGTCATACATTTCATTGTATAAAATAGAAACATTTATAGGGAATAGCAACCAGCACATGCATGTAGCATCCAAAGTCCAAGGCATCCATGTTTTTCTCAGCAGATCAAGTGTCTTTTATAACTTTTTAGCTCCCCATTCAATTTTGATTTCATCGCGTCCAAAATCACCTTGCTGGTACAGGGAAACTTCTTCGGGCAGTAATCTATAAAAAATGAAAAGTCATCAAATTAGCAAAGAAATTGTTATCAAGTTATCCTGACACTATTCAGAGGTTATCCTCATAATTTAAATGGGTAGAATGGTATAAAATTGCTGTGACATTAGCGAAAAAGTATTAGAGAAATCTTAAAAATATTACACTACATTCAACTGGTGTATTGCTGATATTAGTGAATGTGACGATAACCAGGATGATTTGCACTGAAATATCATAGAAATGTGATGTTATTGTTATTGGAGTGCCCTCTGCAAAAACCAAACATGTGCCGCTCACGGAATAAAGATTATTTGGGTCCAGTAGCACCAAAGTCATTCAAGTCATTTGTTATTAATGTAAAATACACATTCTTGAATGCATGTTATGAGTATTATAAAGCAATATAAATTATGATACTTAAGCAGTATTCATGGATTTGAAGCAAAATATTTTGAAGTGGAATCCAGAATTATGGATCAACACTAAATGAAAACGCAATCACAACTGGAAAAAATATTGAGAATGTACACTAATATGATTTTAACAATGTTCATCATCCAGTTGTATTGGTCATGTAATATTGCCTGATGCTATTTCCTCTTTGGCGAAGAAGTAATTCAACAATACGCTGCATGATTTCCATGATCACATGTCTGCTCCGAGTCGATGAAATGTGCGCCTCGAACATGTCCGATTGGTTGCATCTGAGGAGAAAAAAAAATTTTAAAACGTTTTAAATGAAATGAATGAATGAAATTTTCTCATTTTTCAAGATGTGGGTACAGATGTACAATTGAATTATGCAGCAATCCTTAGCCTTGGTCAAGAATAGTGCAATAAATAGACATTTAAAATATAGCCTGTTATCATGGTTATGGTGATAGGAAATCTAATCATAATTTATCCTGCTTTTCCTGGTCACATTTTTATCATAGCAAATATCGGTTATGCCAACAGTGTATTTGTTATCAATTTATTTTAATAAATATTCCTTTGCGATTGCATCAGAACTTTGGTATGGAAATATTCTCAAATCTCCTGGAAATATAAACAGGAAATGAGGAACATTTCAAGACAACAAACTTCATAGCAACTTAAATCCTACTGTTTGACAACAGGAAATACACACGCAGTGGTGTGATATAACCTATATATCTCACCCTCCGGGAGATTTCCTCCAGCTAGGGGTGCATGGCCAATCTTTACATGAGGTCCCCAAGCCTGGGCTTTTCCAGCTGACAATGCAACAATACACTGCCTTGATGAACCTGGGTAGATCTGAAAGGAATTTTAAGACAGATAGAGTTATGGATATTTCTTTGTGAATTCCAGGCTAAATGAGTCATTAATTTTGACTGCAAATATAAGGTGAAGTACTGCAGTAGTTACTGAGAAGAGTATCAATTGTTTAATATGCCAAGTATATGAAGAGAAACATGTTGATACAATGTAGTTAAAGCTCATAGAGGGTCCACATTACAACATTCTGAGTTTAACTAGAAATTAGAATTGTTTTGCTAATAAAATGATAACATTATAATTATATTTATAACTTACTTACCATCACTACATGTAGCTTCACTCATCACCATCTGCAATACAGTTCTTTAAACCTCAATAGTTCCAGCTTAACATGAACACACCAACTTTCTTTTTGCACTCTATCCTCTATGTTGTTGTTCTCATATGACAGCATGGTGGCGCCACCAGTGGCCAATTAAAATATACCAGTACAGGGGAGATAACTCTCCTCAAATTGTGGAATTAATGCCAGCAAATTTAATTGCTAATGTAACAGACTACCAGGAAAATAGAATAAATATTATCTGTATATAATTGGGGATAATGGAGAGGGTAGAGTATTCATTAATGGACATTTTTTTCTTGAAAATCATGTTAGAACTGATGTATTCTTCTAAAATTATTTTCTTCATTATGTCCAATTTTATTATAAAATCTTTGGATTGGACTGATTATTAATTAATTATTTATTAGACTTATTAATTTTATTATAAAATCTAAATTCAACAAGATTTCTTACACAAATATGATACTATTTTGATAACACTATGTAGAGATTGATGTTATTGATATCTTTATTTTATTCGAATGAAAACCCATATGTCACTAATATGATCTCTGAAGTCTTATGTAAATTTTGTGTATTTTTCAATTCAAGCTGTTGTTGTTGTTATTCATTGAAGAATTCGTCGCATTTTGTCGCTGTATCCAAACACCAAAATAGTTATATTGATAACTTGTATCATCGTTTAGATAACATATTGAAAAACAAATGTAGTACTTTGACAGAATTTCCCAATCAGGTTTGAAGGTAAACTATTATCAGATAGATTTATTTAAATTTTCAAGAACAATTTTCTTAATTGAGTGAAACAGATGAGGTTCTCCATATGATTGATTCAGTAGAGAGAAGTACAATTTTGGAAAATATCATGATAATACGCCTGCCATTTTTAAAAGAGAAAGGGCTAACCATATCTTCAACTGTTGATCCAATGTTGTGGATATTTTGTAAAACTGTCTTGTAAAATACTTTCCAAAAGCAAACTGATTTTTTGTCCTACAGGCAAACTTATTCTTACAAGATCATGTAGGACAGCTGTCCTGCAGGATCTTACAAGATCTTGTAGGACAGCCAGTTTTGTCCTTCAGGATCTTGTAAGATCGTGTAGGACAAAAAAACTGTCTTGTAAGATCTTACAAGATCTTGTAAGAAAATTTCAAATCCTACAAGATCTTACAAGATTTTTTGGTAAGGGAAACACCAACAATTTCAACTATTTCCTGATGTATGGCTATTAACCTCAGTTTTGAGATGGAGAATATGACAGTACCTCAAACTCAAGGCAATAAAGAAAGCTGTTTTATAGGTGTGTGTCCATCCATCTAGCTGTCTCCAGTTCTCCATGTGGTATCTCCACTTCCATGGTATGGATTGTGACCAAACTTTGAGTATACTGTTACTCCAGTCTTTGACAGAAGAATAAAAACTTGGTGATAATGAGGTCAAATGTAAAGGCCAGGGGCGTCCCAAGTCACAAATTGCACACCAGATTCCATAAAACAATTGAGTGTGGGATCACAAATATAAAATCTGGTCTATGTGCGCGCATATAACGAGGCCCCATGGGGTCTTGTTGTTTTTCGTTCCTGAAGGTACCTGGTTATTTGTTGATATTCTGCAGGTGAATCAGTGGAACTTCAAAGCCAAGACAACATATCTCGCTCTGATGATCAGGCGTGTCATCTTGACCCAGAAAAATACTGCCAAACTTGATGACCGTGATTACTATGGTAACAAGAGGCTGGAGTTAGCGGGACAGCTTCTCTCTCTCCTCTTTGAAGATCTCTTCAAGAAGTTCAATGCTGAGGTGAGATAGAAAAACTGTATTATACAGATATTATTATTATGACCATATAGGAATCACTTTGCCCATCCATCTTCCATCTGTTGATAAAGCCAAAATTGTTCAAATAATGTCTTGGTTACTGTTTGATCAATAACTTCAAAACCTGCACGGAAGATGCTTAGCACCTTATAGATGTGGACTATGAGATTTTTTGCCTGTTTCGATGATTTTATTTTGATGAGTTATGTTCCTTTATCATCAAATCAGAATCTATATCTCGGCCACTTTTTTATTAAAGGAATAGACAACCTTTGATAAGCGTATATTGCAAATGAAAGAACAATTCCAGGAGTGTCCAAAACGATTTTTATTTCAATTTTGCATTTTTTTCCAACCGAATAAGAAGCCGTCAATGATAAATTCTGTGGCTTGTAAGGGCGCCGCCATTACGGCAAGTTTAGTGACGTCACTGGGCCGCAGAACACTGCAGTGAACTGGGAGGAAACACAGTTTGCCATGCACTGGAATAATCGCAGCCCAATAGGCCAGCAGGTGTGGATACATTCTTGTATTCTGTACCCTGTAAATACTGGCTAATGTTTGTACAATAACAATGATCTTATCCTTGTTGAGAAATCGGGGTTGATCTGTCGTCTAGACTGTCTAAGTGTCAAAAAAAACACAGCATCGAGTTGTCTGATAAAATATGCTTTCGTTATAGGCTAATACTTTTCAGCTGATCACTATACGCCAACATGCGTCAACATAATTCGGCAGTAACTCACTGAGATTGTTTAATGTAACCGAAATTGGGAATAATTCTGATTTCTGTGTTACCAATTCAAAGAATCGAGCCTCAACAAAGACCGGCACTCAGCCAGAAAACGAAACTAAATCTGCCTTAGCTAGAGGCTCATTTCTCCGGGAAAAGATTGTCCGGAGATTTTTCTCACCGTTGAACTGTTACCGAAAGAAACTGTTCAGCATGACACGGCCGTTAAACACCCACCCAAATATCTAGCGTGCGAGAAAATTTACCTGAGAAAGTTTATGGAATAAATCCTTGTCAGCTAATGTCAGCACTTGCACATGTGCTCGTCTGATCGTTTCCTAACAGGACATCTCACAACAGAGCCGACTAAACGAAATCCGCGACCCGGCCGGCTTCTACGGTATATACATTGTACATCCTCGACCGATTTCTACGGTAGATCGTCTTCAATGGGCTCGAACACGCCTGACACTTCTTGTATCCCTCGACACTGCCCCCAAGCAGCGTAGATGAAAGCATGGTTTCGCCCAGCCAGCCATTGTCATCAGTCAGGTTAAAACTCCAGGAAATGCAAGGCGTCGGATACTTGGAAAAAGTTGAAAATCACTTGCTGCCATGTTTGCTCTCTGGCCCATTGACGTCATGAGCTAGTTGTCACGTGAACATCACTCGGCCGCTCATTGGTTAAACCATAAAGATGGCATAAAGATGGCGGCTCCCTTCATTCAACACATCTGGTTATTTTCCCAATGTTTGGGAGTATTTTTCTTCGTTAGAAAGAATCTCAAAAATAGGAAAAAAATATTTTTGGGCACAGTTTGGATTGTTCTTTCAGTCGCAGTTTACGTTTGCCAAATGTTGTCTATTCCTTTAACAACTGCAAAACTTACATATAAGTTGTTTAGAAGCATACAGATGTGCAGTTTTATTTTTTATTTTTTATTTTTTACCATTTTAATAGATTTTCACAGAGCGATGACCCTGTATTGATAACATCAATATATGCTACAGTACATTGTTGTCTGCAGCTGGGCTGAATCTCCCATACAAATTGATGAAGAAGTTCAAAACTTACGTGGAAGACACTTCGTACCCTGTAGATGTAGTTTTTTACCCCTTGGCCAAATTTTGCCCGAAGGGTATTGTCGTCGTCAGCGTCGTTTGTCCGTCTGTCTGTCCGTCTGTCTGTCCATCTTTCTTGTGAACACGATATCTCAAGAAGAATTATAGCCAGACATTGTGAATTCATACCACATATGTATTGGGTGAAGGGTCAGAAGCCTATTAAAAATGACTGACCTTGACCTATTTTATCAAGGTCAAATTCTAGTATTCGCTATATTTTTAAAAGAATTAAAGCTAAGGTCTCCAAATTCATATTATATATGCAACTCGTGATTGACTAGAAGCTTATTCCAGTTGACTGACTTTGACCTATTTTTTATAGGTCATTTACTGTTTATTATGATATAACATGAAGAAATAGCTAGACTTTCCAAATTAATGCTATGTATACATCTGGCGAAGGTCCAGAGGTGTACTGAAAATGACTGACCTTGACCTATTTTATCAAGGTCAAATTATATAGTATTTATTGCCCAAACCGACACCTGCTTTGATTAAATGCCTTGATCTCCGTCGGAGATATACAATACAAACGTTAAACACCAGTTTAAAACCAAAAGTTATCTCCCCTGGGGAGTTATCCTCCCCAGGGAGTCATCTCCCTTCAGGGGAGCTCACCCTACTCTCTCCTGGGGAGTTATCCTCCCCCAGAGAGTAGTCTCCCTTTAGGGGAGCTCTCCTGCTCAGCCTGGATATAAAAGCCAGCTCCCAGCATATACTCCTCCTCTTTCTCGTTTGTACCTCCAGTGGTGCACGTCAGGAGTTTGATTGCAATACAGTTGTTGTTGTTCAAAGTTTATACAAGTTGTTGTTGTCACACAACTTGTTCTTGTTCAAAGTTTATTTCTGAAATATTTTCTTTCGTAAATAATGTCTGAGTATTCTGTTCCCATCCCTTCAAATTCTTGCCATGCGTGCGGTCGTATTTCGACTCGTTTGGATGCCCATACGCGATGTTTTGTCTGTAAGGACAAAATTTGTTATAGAAATAACACGTGTAATGAATGTGTGTCTTGGGATAATGATACTTGGAAAAATTATGCTCAAGCCTGTAGGTCATATTTGCTTCAGGCTTCTGAGAACCCCGATCTATCGGAAGTCGATAGACGGGTGGTGGAAATTTCTCTAGTTGAGGACATTAAAATCAATCAAGATATGGGTCCTGGGTTAGATTTATCCCGTAATACTAGAAGTCTGACTCCTTCGTCTGGGTCTGGGGAATTTATACCACCTAGTGGGACGGTTGTACAACAAGATAATTTAGGTGTACTTGATAGCCTAGCCTCCTCAGGTCTTGCTTTGTCAGGAGGCCTTGGGAAACCGGTTCCTTTGTTCAGTCAGACAATGACCAGGTCCTGTTGGTCGGATCACTCCATTGTCCCCGTCGGACAAAAGAATTTGATCTCACCGTGTGTACTTTGCTGACTCCTTTGTCATTTGGTCATTCTCTGGCTGTTTCTTACATTAGGAATAAAAATCGTTCTGTATCTCTTATTACGATTTAAATTTTCCACTGCTATTTATCTAAAGAAATTCGCCTCTCATTTTATGGAAGGGCGTTTCTTCTCGGCTTTGAATGTTCACATTACGGATTTACGACCTCCATTTGAGACGTATATTCTCGTCCCGTGTTTTGGATCGTCGCGTTTGTGTTTACAGCTACTTGGCAGAATGTTTACAGTGTCGGACTGAAGGTAAAAGTTTTTGTCTTCACGGAATAAAAATGCTTCAAAGTATTATGACTTCTGATTATTACAGGCTGCAGAGTAAAAGTTTGCAGTCTGTCATTTGTTCTTGTGTTGCCGACTTTTTCCAATTGTGGGAGGTTTGCTTCTGTGCATGCAGTTCGTTTACTCCTACCAGAATTTAGTCTCTTGTTTTATCAAGTGTTATAATTTCCGTTTATTGGATATCATTGTGATAAAAAGAAAACAAGAGGAAACTTGCAGAGTTTTTCCTCTGTCTTTGTGTTTACGTGTTGTTGTTGTTGCGTCTGTCTTCGTTATTACAAGCCAAAAGCTATACACTATGGCCCTTTGTTAAATATTAATGAGCTATCTTATTACACTCTTTGTGTAATCAAGGGGTGTTGAACAACAATAGAGATCACGAGATGTTTATTAAGAAATTGTGCTATTCTTTGGATCACATTTTTCTGTTAGTAAATATTGCATTGTGATTTGTCACATCCAAATTTTCCCAGCGCTGTATTGAATTAGATGTACAATTCAAATTGGGTTGAGCTTTAATCTTATTTTCCTTTTCTGAGAAATTATGATTATTTGCTTGAGGTTTATTTCTCCGAGAAGTCTTTAGAATTGCTCTCGTTCGACACGTGGGGTATTTATTGATCTTTACCCTGTCCGTGGTCGGGTTGGATCAGGCCTGAAGTTTCTCAAAAAGCAGACTGCTCTTTAGCAATATTTTTCTCCTAGATAGCTTCGTCCAAACATCTTTTGGTCTACAGCATTTATTTCATCCTTATCTTTATTAAGGTAAGACAACCGGGCGCTTCCGATTGCGCCACGGAGATTAAGCTGAGCTTGTCTATTTAACAACCGGATAATTTATTCTATTCCATTTGAGGTTTTATGTGCAGTGGACCTCTAATAAGGGGGCGAGTCTTGTTTGAACATTGTTTTGGTTGGTCAATTCAATTTGTGACATTTAAGACCTTTTGGTTCATCTACCGGCGAGAGACATCAACATGTGGGCTCTCTTCTGGGAATATTTTATCTTATTTAAGATCTTCCTAGTTTACGCGGAAGTTTCTTGGTGTTGATTGTCAGGGAGGTTAATTCCTCGGAGTAATGCTCTCGTTTTATCGCTGGGAACATTGATGATGTTCATCTCCTAGATGCATTTCAAATCTCATTACAAGTCTCGCAGATTACGACTATTTTGTTTCGTACTCCACTGTGAAAATTTCCAGTTTCCACTACAGTTTTCAGATTCATCTTCACTAACTTCGTTCCTGTTTCCCCTCAACGTCGTTTTTGTCCCCCGCTACTTAGTAGGGGGGGGACTTAGAAACACCGGTGTCCGTGATTCCGTAATTCCGTAATTCTGTAATTCCGTAAGATTTTCTTGTCCGGACAATAACTCGTGAACGATTCAACCGATCAACTTCAAACTTGTGGGGTGCCTTGACATTGGCGAGAGGACGGTTGGGATTGTTTTTCAGCAATGTGCGTAATCCAATATGGCCGCCGTCAGCCATTTTGGATTATAAGCAGTACGATCTTAGGTTTTCTTGTCCGGACAATAACTCGTGAACGATTTAACCGATCAACTTCAAACTTGGGGTGTGCCTTGACATTGGTGAGAGGACGGTTGGGATTGTTTTCAGCAATGTGCGTAATCAAATATGGCCGCCGTCAGCCATTTTGGATTATAAGCAGTTCGATCTTAGATTTTCTTGTCCGGACAATAACTCGTGAACGATTTAACCGATCAACTTCAAACTTGGGGTGTGCCTTGACATTGGTGAGAGGACGGTTGTGATTGTTTTCCAGCAATGGGCGTAATCTAATATGGCCGCTGTCAGCCATATTGGATTATAAGCAGTTGGATCTTGTCCGGACAACAACTCGAGAACGATTCAACCGATCTACTTCATATGTGGGGAGTGCCTTGACATTGTTGAGAGGAGGATTAGGATTGTTTTTCAAGGACGTGCTTGATCCAATATGGCCACCATCAGCCATACTGGATTTCATTGGATTTTAAGCAGTTTGATCTTGTCCGGACAATAACTGGAGTGCGATTCAACTGATCTACTTCAAACTTGGGGAGTGCCTTGACATCGGTGAGAGGACGGTTTGGATTTTTTTTCAGCGATGTGCATAATCCAATATGGCCACCGTCAGCCATATTGGATTATAAGCAGTTGGATCTTAGATTTTCTTGTCCGGACAATAACTCGTGAACGATTTAATCGATCAACTTCAAATTTGGGGTGTGCCTTGACATTGGTGAGAGGACGGTTGGGATTGTTTTCCAGCAATGTGCATAATCTAATATGGCCGCCGTCAGCCATATTGGATTGTAAGCAGTTGAATCTTGTCTGGACAATAACTCGAACGATTCAACCGATCTACTTCATACCTGGGGAGTGCCTTGACATTGTTGAGAGGAGGATTAGGATTGTTTTTCAAGGACGTGCTTAATCCAATATGGCCACCATCGGCCATACTGGATTTCATTGGATTTTAAGCAGTTTGATCTTGTCCGCACAATAGCTGAGTACCATTCAACTGATCTACTTCAAACTTGGGGAGTCCCTTGACCTTAGTGAGAGGACAGTCATGTATTATGTTTTATGGATGTGCATAATCCAATATGGGTGCCATCTGCTGTATTAGATTATGTTAAGCTCATCAGCGATATCTCCATTTTCAAATCATACTCTTATCAATGATATGAGATATCATCGACCCCAAAAAATCGACCACAGAGGTCCATGGCCCCCGCAGCAGCAGCGCCAGTTATGGTGGATGTAATCCACCATAACTGGTGCTGCTAGCGGGGGACATGGACCTCTATGGTCGATTTTTTTTTTTCTCGTACATTTCTAAGGTTTTACCCTGCTCTTTCGTGAGCGTATATGTACAATAAATTTGAACTGATTTGTAAGATTTTGGGAAAATCACTACGTCGCGTTTCGCATTACGTCGTTTTTCTCATACAGCTAATAGGACGATTCGGTGATGCGTCTTTATCGCGGGTTTACCCCCATCGCTTGGACCGTTCACATCGCGGTTTACTTACGGTGGTGCCCCTTGTGGTTCGATCACAGGAAGTTCATTTTTCATCTCCTGTTATTCAAGCACGGAGAGAAAGTAAGTTTCATGCTTCATTCAAATTGATGTAAGCCTTATGGTTACATAGTGTGTCACTTTGTAGCTGGTGCTGTCAAGTTTATGGCTCTCCTTCAAGTGCTTCGTCCCGTATAGACCGTTGGACCAGTTTTAGACGTGGGCATTAGTTGTTTGATCATCAACTAGTAGGACTTGTCTTTTCCTATGCAGGACCTTAATCATTATGATCGCATTCTACTTCGGTCACTGCAGTGCCTTCTGTCTTATTACAGACGTCATCCCTCAATCCATTAGGCGGGTATTGACCTCTCTATTTCCACCTCTGTTTTTGGGTGGCAGTCCCCCACATCGTCATGTGGGGTGTTCATTTCAGGCTGATAGTCTAGGTGGGATGCCAGACGTCACATAATTTAAAAAAAAAAAAAAAAAAATAAAGACGATGTTTTTCAACCCCAGTCGGTCTTTTACATCGCAGCTATCAAGCGTAATGGGCCTATTTCGTCTCCTGGTGCCGAGAACGTGATGCCAATCCCGATTCTGCCTCTGTTTCCTTAGTGCTGTTTTCCTTCTCCATCTCCATCGTGACAAGAAGTTTCAAATCAGTACCATTGAGGGATATCGGTCTGCTTTGGCGAGGGTTACGTCTTTCTGCAGGCATCGACATTAGTCTAAACGACAGTATCTCTGCGCTCATTCGGGCGTTCGCGCTACAGTCTAGCCGTACTCGACAGCTGTTACCTAAATGGGATATTGGTGTGGTTCTGTGTGCTCTGATTCATCCGCCCTTTGAACCCTTAGTGTCCGCCTCTATTAAAGCTGTGGCCTACAAGACGGTTTTTCTGGCGGCTTTTGCTTTGGCGTCTAGAGTGTCTGAGCTTCGGGCTCTTGAGAGATCGTCGATGACCTGGACGGCGGATTGGTCTCGTGTATCGTTTCGGCCTATTCCGGAGTTCATCGCCAAAAATGAGTCTGTTCGCTTAGGTCCGTGTGCGCAACGTTTGTACTCCATTCCTGCGTTATCAGACTTTGTACATGGTCTAGAAGACGACCTTTCTGTTATGCCCTGTTCGAGCCATACGCTACTATCTCACTCGTACCGATTCCGGTCGGGGCTCGCGTCGTCTGTTATTCTGGTCTCTTCGTCCTTCGGCGACACGTGACATTACTAAGAATACCATTGCTTCGTGGTTAAAGGAAACCATTAAGTGGTCATATCAATTGGCCATTGACGCTCCTCTGCTACTGTCTTCTGCAGGAAATTCGCGCCATCGCTACGTCATGGCCGTTATGGAAGAACGTATCCCTCAATGAAATTGTTCAGGCTTGTGCTTGGACGGCAAATTCCACATTCACTAACTTCTATCTGAGAGACATGTCAGTGCAATCAGATAGAGTGACCATGCTTGGGCCATGGGTGGCTGCCCAGCACGTGGTCGAGTAACTTTTCAAAAAGATGGGGGGGCGGCATTTTGTATCATCGCAGCAAGTCTGCCAGCTTGCTGTATCATCTCATCTCATCTCTCAAACATATCATAAGTCCACATACTAGTTGATCACCAATGAAGAAGTTATAGCTCAGATTGCAAATCGCAGACTCTTAAGTCAACAATCAAGCCTGACACAATGGTGAGTTATATTCTATACCTTTAATGCGATTCTGCTTGTGTCATTTCAGGTTAGAGCTATGATCTTCTAGATCATATCATCTGAGTCTTCTAACAGTCAACTCACAGTTCAGAGTAGATTCAGAAGTTCCGCTGTCAACTCTCAACATTCCAATCTGCATCAAAGATTAAAGTACACAGAGTTGGATATCAAGCGGAATGTGGAATGACTATGGGGTCAAGGTGGTTCAAAGCGTCAGGTTTGGTACGAGGGCGTACCATTAGACCCCTCTCATCCCTGTTTACTCGCACCACTACCACTATCACAGAATAGGACACCTTGTATGCTACATTGGCGACAGTACTCTTCCCATCTCGTACACGCTGCCCTCCAAGTGCTCATTCCTGGCAAGATTCCATGAGTTCCTGTTCGGAGGGTATCTTTGTGCTCCACATCCAAGACCACAGCTACTTGCATGGAGACATGCATCAAGATAAGTAGCCACTTACTTAAGTCACTGTTGGTTGGTTGTTTGTTTCTCGTAACCTTGGTTGTAAAAATACACTGAGTGCGATATTTATTAATTAATAATTATTAACTTGCAAACCAATTGTATACAAATATGGAAATGAGCAAGTTTTACTCATGAAAATGTAAATCCCTCATGGATTTTAATTATTTGCCTTCAAAATATAAATTTAGATGAGGGCTGGTTACGCGAAACGAACCATTAATTATCACCGGCCCTATATTCATGATTACCTTACTGCGTTTCTGGCCAGGGTTTTCTTGTTGAATATTATTGTCTTGTTTGTAATTATCTCTCCTACATGCTTACTCCCGATCTCATGGTGCTCAGGTACCCGGGTTACTGTGGTGGTAAATTGATCACCACAACCATGATCACAGCTTCATGGATGACATTCAAAGATAAGTAACCTCTATTACTACTCCATAATTAACCACTGCGTCTCCGTCCGTGGTTCTGTTTGTTGAGAATTATGATCACATCTGTGTTCTTTTTTAGGTCACCTATGAAAAGTAATAGATCAGTTGGCCATCCGCCATCTCTCGAGTTATCTTTTAAAGCTTGCCACAATTATGATTTTAATCTGTCTTTACTGCAGTTTTTGTTTGTGTCATGTCAGGTTAAAGCTTTGTTTTCTTCTTCCAGTCCAGCTCAGCTGTGTCATCTGCGTCCATCCTAGGGGGTCCAGTGTCAGCAACATGGACTAAACCACAGAGGATTGATGAAGACGTAGTCTCAGAAGCTCCGCTATCAACTCGTAACAGTACAGTATCAGCATCAAGGGCTAAAGTACACAGAGTTGGATATCAAGCGGAGTGTGGACTGACTAGGTGGTTCTAAGCGTCAGGTTTGGTACGAGGGCGTACCATTAGACCCCTCTCATCCCTGTTTACTCGCTGGATTCGTGTGCTCGGGTACACGTTTCACATGGCGGTAAAATCTCGCACCACTACCACTATCACGAAATTGGACACCTGGTATGCTATCTTGGAGACAGAACTCTTCCCAATTCATACTCGCTGCCCTCCAAGTGCTCATTCCTGGCAAGATTCCATGAGTCCCTATACGGAGGGTATCTTTGTGCTCCACATCGAAGACAACAGCTACTTGCATGGAGACATGCAACAAGATAAGTAGCCACTTACTTATATTCATGATTACCTTTTTGCATTGCTAGCTAAGGTTTCTTGTTGAATATTATTGTGTCTTGTATGTGATTATCTCAGCGGATATTCAGCCTGCCATTGCAATTCCTTTAAGGCCGAGGTTCCCACCTCCATATGTTGGTAGTGAGGCATTTAAAGCAGATGTCGGTTTGGGCAATAAATATTAAACATTTATAAACAATGTTACTATTTATAACCAAACCAAACCTGCTTTGATGTAATGGCCCTCCCATCCTTCCCCTCACTCCGCGGCCTTGTACACCACAGGTCTCGGTTTATAAAACAATGAGAAAGAGGAGGAGTATATGCTGGGAGCTGGCTTTTATATCCAGGCTGAGCAGGAGAGCTCCCCTAAAGGGAGACTACTCTCTGGGGGAGGATAACTCCCCAGGAGAGAGTAGGGTGAGCTCCCCTGAAGGGAGATGACTCCCTGGGGAGGATAACTTTTGGTTTTAAACTGGCGTTTAACGTTTGTATTGTATATCTCCGACGGAGATCAAGGCATTTAATCAAAGCAGGTTTGGTTTGGTTATAAATAGTAACATTGTTTATAAATGTTTAATATTTGCCATGTTTTTTGAAGGATTGAAGCTATGGCCTCCAAATTCATATTACTTATGTAACTGGTGATTGACTAGAAGTCCATCCAAGTTGACTGACCTTGACCTATTTTTTCAAGGTCATATACTGTTTATCATGGTCTAACATAAAGAAATATATCTGGGCTTTCCAAATTAATATTATGTATACATCTGGCGAAGGTCCAGAGGTGTACTGAAGATGACTGACCTTGGCGTATTTATCAAGGTCAAATTTAATATTTGCTTTATTTTATGAAGGATGGAAACTGGGGTCTCCAAATTCATATTACTTATGCAACTGGTGATTGACTAGAAGCCTATCCCAGTTGACTGACCTTGACCTATTTTTTCAAGGTCATATACTGTTTATTATGGTCTGTCATGAAGAAATATATCTAGGCTTTCCAAATTAATACTATGTATACATCTGGCAAAGGTCCAGACATGTACTGAAGATGACTGACCTTGACCTATTTTATCAAGGTCAAATTTTAGTATTTGCTGGGGTCTCCCAAATTCATATTGCTTATGCAACTGGTGATTGACCAGAAGCCTATCCCAGTTGACTGACTTTGACCTATTTTTTCAAGGTCATATACTGTTTATTACGATATAACATGAAGAATATAGCTAGGCTTTCCAAATTAATAATATGTGTACATCTGGTGATGCTCCAAAGGTGTGCTGAAGATGACTGACCATTCTTCAGTACAATATTTCATGAAAGATTATATCTACATTGCCCAAATTTATAGCACTTATGGCTGGACCTGAAGTCTATTAAGAATATCACTGACCTTGACCTATTTTTGAAAGGTCAAATTCTATATGTTAAGTCTAAGATCTCCGAATCCATGTTCCCGATGCAATCAAGTTAGAATTGACTTGAAATTTTTTGAAGATGACTGACCTTGATCTATAGTTCCAAGATAAAAGTACTTGATTTGATTATAAGCTTTTAGAAGAGTATATTTAGAGCTAAGAATTCGGTCATGCTCTACTAGAACCTCCGGCCTTGGTAAAACCTGAACTACAGTCAACCCTACTAAATCAGATTTTTGTTAATCTAGTTCTAAAAATACACTGATGATATTATACATTGCATGATTGCTGGGTAGACAATAACTGATAGCCGAGGGGTATTGAAGCCCAATGAGCTATTTTTTTTTTACCTGTTACAATGGTATTTTTTCAGAGTTATGACCCTTAATTTTCAACATCAATGTATGCTTGACCAGACCATATGTCGACTATTTGATCAACAACTTCAAAACTTACATGGAAGATGCTAAGTATCGAGCAGATGTGCACTGTATTGGTTTTGCCTCTTTCAATGATATTTTCCAGTTGTGGCCCTTTATGACGAAGATAGATGCTGTATTGTATATGTACATTCTTTTCCAAACTAATTTCCGGATGACTTTTCAAGGAAGTCTGATACTTACCTGCTGTTGATGTGAACTGTCTCCTGTTTTACCCCCAGTCTGGAAGGGTGCATGGCATATATCCAAGGAATCTCTGATTGCTTCTGTCCTGCATAATATTGACATTGTATCACTACCAGATTACATGTATTCATGTTGCAAAAAGTTTCTGTTTCACAATAGTATGCTATCATTTCTCATTGTGACAATTTTGCTTATTGTATTAATTGAATATTCTATTCTCATTTTTTTATATTTTTATGTATGAGGTAGTTTAGTGATAGTGGTGACCGTGTTTTTGATTGACAGTTGAAGAAGATAGCTGACCAGACAATCCCCAAACCTCGTGCTGCTCAGTTTGATATAGTGAAGCACATGAGACAGGACCAGATAACCAATGGTTTGGTGAATGCTATTTCCACGGTAAGATCATATATGTATAGTGTGGCCCAGATAGAACCAGAAACTAAAGGCGAACATTCCAAATTTGCCCCTAATATCCCAAATTTGTGTTCAATATCGTGCTAACATATCCCAAATTGCAGTTCATACTCCATGTTAAGATCACAAGACAATGCATATGATAACCTTGTGTGGGGACATCAATGTGTCTGGAATCCAGTCTTTTCAGCTGCACAAAGTCTTAGACAGTAGCTTTCTACATGAAGTATCTACCCAAATTGCCTCTAATGTGTAACTTATCTTGTATATTGCAACAATGTGTTGCTGTCACTGTTGAACTATAGATGTGTTTGTAATGACAGGGTAACTGGACAATTAAGAGGTTTAAGATGGACCGAGCAGGTGTGACACAGGTGCTATCTCGACTCTCCTATATATCAGTCCTGGGTATGATGACCAGGATATCCAGTCAGGTAATAGTCACACCCATTTATCATTCCTCAACATGTGCAACTGCAAGGCTAGATTATGTGGATTGATTGCCTAAACTAGTTCAGATATTCTTAGCTCCAGTAGGGGGTACCATAGCGGATATCGCAATTTGAATTTTTGACCTTTCATATGGTGCATTTATTATTGTTATCTCAGTTTTGTGTGTCAGTGCTCATGTGCAACTGAGATAACTATTCCAAAGAACTGTCATATGACAAAGAACGAGGAGAAAGTTTTTGACCCAAAATTCTTTTGAATTAATTTCCAAGACTAGAAAAAAAAAATATGAAAGTTGCTTTGCGATGTATTCTATCTATCCTCGCAGGAGGTTTTTCTGTGCAGTACAGTATTATAATACAGATTGCTGGAACTGTGTTTTGGGTACATGAATGAGGACATTATTGTTACTTCCAAATTTGTATTTACTTTATAATTTTCAGTTTGAGAAGACCAGAAAAGTGAGTGGCCCGCGCTCTCTACAGCCGTCACAGTGGGGAATGTTATGTCCATCTGATACACCAGAAGGGGAGGCAAGTTCGAAGGATATTACCCCTCAGCCTATTAGGCTGCGGGGTCCTGTCATCAGCATGCACATCAGGTCGTCCAGTCGGTCATCAATCATCAACAATTCTTGTGACCGGTCTAGAAGCCAAACCGTCGCTTCTAGAGACTTCAGATTTGGTATACAGGATTGTTGGGTGGTCAACCACAAGCCTATCAAATTGTGAACGCGATAAAAGCCTAACCATCGGCGATAGAGATTTCATATTTGCTATGTACTATTGTTGGGTAGTCAAACACATACCTATCAAATTTGGATATATTGCGATGATTATTGTGGTTTCCATGGCAACATCACAGAAAATGTCTGTTTTACGATGTGAACATGATATAAGCCAAACCGTTCCAGCTAGAGACTTCAAATTTGGTGTACAGGATTGTAGTGTGCTCAACCACAAGCCCATTGGCGATTGTGTGAATTCTTACCAAATTTGGTACAGATATATCGATATCTTGCTACAAGATGTTGCTTAATATTCTGTTCCGATCACATACATGTACTCCCTTGAGGGGAGCCACCTGGAGGCCAAAATTTAAATTACTTTCCGGACAGTAAATTAGGATGACATAGCTGATTCTTCCTAAATTTGTTGTGGATATCACACCACAAGATGTCACTGGGTGTTTCTTTCTGTCCACAAACTCTGAAGATAGCACCACATGGAGGCCAAGTTTAAATGTTGTTTTAAGACAATAAAATTGAAAAATTAGAATGACGTAATAAGTCCTTGGTTAGGACTACATGTATGTATGTGTGGTACCTAACCTTGCCACAATATATCACTTGATGTTATTGCCATGAGAAATTATTTACTTCATGGTCAAATGGGATGCCTCCTCAATCAAATTTGATCTACTGTTGTATCTAGTTTCTATTCTGGAGGTAAATTAAAGTGCCAAACAAATTAGGCTCTCTGACGATTCATTGTGATCACCAGTGTCTGTAGAGCTTCCAAAAATTTTTTGTAGTTTTGGTTAGTTTTTTGTTAGGGTTTTGCTAGGGTATGTTTGTTTGGGTCATCGTCGCCGCGTGACCGATAAGGTTAGGTGCGACGTTAAACTCCAAACAACCAACCAACTAGTTTCTATTCCAAATACGGTAATGTGAGACATAATACTTTCTTTCCTCTTACAAACAGTCATGTGGTCTGGTGAAGAACCTAGCCCTAATGACCCACATTACAACAGACATGGATGAGGGACCAATCATACGACTGGCGTTTAACCTGGGAGTAGAGGATATCCATCTACTCAGTGGAGAGGAGATCAACAGTCCCAATGTCTACACTGTCTTTCTCAATGGTCAGTCATTTTCGTAAAAAGCCAAAACTTGGGACCTATCATGGTTAACTTGAACATCATTAACACTCTCAAAACAGAGTACTAAGAAGTAGTTTTAAATTTATTTTAGCTTGGTATATTTTGGATTAAACACAACGTTGTAAAGTGGCAACATAACAATGCTTATTGTAAAGAGAAATAGATCTAGGACTGACTGGTCTAACATACATGTACTTGTGATCACTGCTGGTAATTCAGTGTTGTACTCTGGGGGTTCAGTTACTTATGCTTGAGGGAGAATTCTTTGTCCATTTATATTTTTATGTAGTATGAATGTTCTGGATGTGGACAAGTAGTAACAATATATGCTGGTATATTTTTGCACAGGCAATATCCTGGGTGTTGTGAGGAGTTATGACCGGTTGGTGAAGACCTTTCGACTGATGAGACGATCTGGTTATATCAGCGAGTTTGTCTCCATCTGTCCTAACCACGGTCATCGCTGTGTCTACATTGCCTCAGACGGGGGTAGAGTCTGTCGGTAAGATAGAAAGTTGTCTGGTGTATGGACATTCACAGTACTCTATAATTGGCTGTATGTTCATTCAATTTCCTCTACAAGCCAATAAATAGGCCAGGTTTGTTTTTGAATTTTTACCCCTCAGCCTATTAGGCTGCGGGATCTTGTCGTCAGCATGTATGTCAGGTCGTCCAGTCGTACGGTCGTCAACAATTCTTGTGACTGGCCTAGAAGCCAAACCGTTGCTTCTAGAGACTTCAAATTTGGTATACAGGATTGTTGGGTGGTCAACCACAAGCCTATCGAATTTGAGTAATTTGCGGTAATTTTGCAGTTTCCATGGCAACGTCACGGAAAATTCGTCGTTAATTCTTGTGACCGGTCTAGAAGCCAAACCATTGCTTCTAGAGGCTTCAAATTCAGTATGCAGGATTGTCGGGTGGTCAACCACAAGCCTATTGAATCTGGACCCGATTGGTTAGAAACTTTGGCGACCATCTTTAATTTATGCGAAACCATGAATTTTGTGTATCTCGGAAACCATTTCGCTGTTCAGTGTGAAACTTGGTATAGATTATCGATACATCAAGAAACTTTAAAGGAATGACCAAACCAGTTTCCCTGATTGGGTGAAAGCCTTGGCGGCCATCTTTAATTTATGCATAATCTTTAATGATGTATTTCTCTGATACCATTGAAGTGTTCTATACGAAACTTGGTATACAGCATCGATGTATCAAGAGACTTGCAATGAATAACCACATCTGTTCTTCTGAGAGGCGGGAAGGATGGCCGGCCATTTTTAATTTATGCAAAATCATTAATGATCTCTATCTCTGATACCGTTCAAGTGCTCGATGTAAAATTTGGTAAACATCATCGATGCATCAAGAGACTTATGATGAATGACAGAACTGGTTTCTCTGATTGGGCGGAAATCTTGGTGGCCATCTTTAATTTATGCCAAATTTTAATGATGTATATCTCTGATACCATTTAAGTGTTCTATATGAAACTTGGTATACAGCATCGATGTATCAAAAGACTCACATTGAATAATCACATCAGTTCCTCTGAATGACGGGAAGGATAGGCAGCCATCTTTAATTTATGCAAAATCATTAATGATCGCTATCTCTGATACCATTCAAGTGCTCGATGTAAAATTTGATATACATCATCATTGCATCAAGAGACTTACGATGAATGACAGAACTGGTTTCTCTGATTGGGCGGAAATCTTGGTGGCCATCTTTAATTTATGCAAAATTTTAATGATGTATATCTCTGATACCATTTAAGTGTTCTATATGAAACTTGGTATACAGCATCGATGTATCAAAAGACTCACATTGAATAATCACATCAGTTTCTCTGAATGACGGGAAGGATAGGCAGCCATCTTTAATTTATGCAAAATCATTAATGATCTCTATCTCTGATACCATTCAAGTGCTCGATGTAAAATTTGATATACATCATCATTGCATCAAGAGACTTACGATGAGTGACAGAACTGGTTTCTCTGATTGGGCGGAAATCTTGGCGACCATTTTAATTTATGCAAAATCATTAATGATCTATATCTGATACAATTTTAGTTCTTCATATGAAACTATAAATCATCGATACATCAAGAAACTTACAATTAATGACAATCAATTTCTCTGATTAGGTGAAAAACTTGATTGCCATCGTTAATTTATGCAAAATCTATACCTCTGGTACTGTTCAAGTGTTTCATGCAAGACTTTGTATACATCATCAATACATCAAGAGACTGAAAATGAATGACTAAACCGTTTTCTCTGATTGTATGGAAACCTTGGCAGCCATTTTCAATTTATGTAAAATCATTGATGATCTATATATCCTTTGATACTGTTCAAGTGTTTAGTATGATGCTTGGTATACATCATAGATAGATCAAGAGACAAGTAATGACTGCCGGTATCTCTGATTGGACAGAAAACTTTGCGGCCATTTCTGATTTTTTGATAATCTGTATATTTGTCACTTGACTGCTTGATGTTCCTGATGTTTTCAAAGTAGTATGATTCAAATTTAATAGATTGTGAATGGCTGGCACCCAGAGCCGAGGGGTTTTAGATGCGCAGCTTCGTATTCCTATCAAAAACGCTGTATTACTTGGCTCCCACTGAAAATCGGAAGACTTTTATTATTGTTCAGATTATTATTAGGGTTCAAAGCAAGAATGGCTTGAAGCCTTTTGTTTTTGTTCAGAATATTTTTTCTTCCGCCATATTTTTTGCACGTGATATGTCAAATTATTTATTATAGTTCTCCAATGCATCCAACATCCCACACTGAATTTATCATATTTTAATCTTTTACAAGCCACTGCTAAAGCATCTTCTGCATTCAACCAAATCTTTCAGGCTTTTATATATGCATTTTTCATTCATTGTGTACCAATATACACTGAATAAAACTGTCTGGCTGAGGGGTTGTTGCACCTTTTAGGTGCTGCCTCATGTTCAATTGACCAATCAAATGGAAGATATCTCTTGATGCATTGGAATTTTTGTAGTAATTCATTAAACTACATTGAGGACTATTGCCTACAAGGAACAGACGAGGTCGTATTACGTGATAGAAAGTTTTGTCCCTCCGTTAACTTTTGATATCTGTGCAGTATCTCTAGTACCGGTACCATGTTATGGATTGATACTCGGGGTATACTTTACCAATGGTCAAGGTCACTTTGACCCAAAAATCGGGGAACCTGAACTCCATTATTATATCCAGGTCATAACTCCATTTCACGGATGTGAATTGTGATGACATTTGAGATCTTCCTCAAACTTTTGGCAAACAAGAAGCCTATTGATATCACTAGCTGTCTGTCTGTCTGTCTGTCTGTTCATTTGTCCATCTATTTGTTTGTGAGATATTTTCAGTTCTGGTACTACACTTTATGTATACTTTACCCACGGGTCAAAAAGGAACCTTCTTCATTTGAGATCAAAAGGTCAAGGTCACTGACTCCAAAAAAAATTATGATGTATATGTAAAACTCATGGTATATTTCACTTTCCTGGCAAAGAAGAAATGTATTGATTTTGAGGTCAAAAGTCAAGGTCATTGAAGCTTGAACACCAGGAAAACGTTGAAAATATGGATGTCTGAGCGATAAACTCCAGTGCAGGGCTGCAGAATGTGACAGAATTTCAGGTATACGTACCTCAAATGCATGGCAATGAAGAAACCTTTCTGTGGTTTGTCTGTCCATCCATCTGGCTGTCTATTAACTTTAGTTTCTCCATGTGATACAGCCACTTCTATTGTGACCACTTATCAATGCTTGATTTGAAGGTCCAGACCAGGGTCACCAATGTCTCAAACAGGAAGCCATCATTGCGCACCAAATTATACACTTATGTGTACCATAATTTAAATTTGAATCAGAAATATTAAATCTGGCCAATGTGCAGGCATATATTGAAGCATCATGGGCTCTTGTTATGGTAAGCTAAGCATTGTCAAACCCCATTATCCATTTCACTCTGAAGCTTACATCAAACGCACTTGTTGGTTGCAGTGATTGTCCGCAACAATTGAGTGCCCACAGCCACAGTGCCCTAACCTCAGCAGACCAGCCTGTCATTTTGCCTAGTCTATAATTGCTTTGTATGAAATTATAGTCAGAATTACTTAACAATTTATCAGTGTCGGTTGTAATTAACTCAATGCATTCTGATGTTTTCAAATATTGAAATATTGTTTGTATTTTCTTTTCGATGGTAGACCATACATCATCGTCAAGAATAGACATCCACTAGTGACCAACAAGCACATCAAGGAACTGACTCAAGGATTCAGGTAAAGTACATTTTGCTTTTGATTTGTCAGATACAGAAACAAAACTGATTCTCATTACAGACACATTGAAATCACATTTAAACCTTTTTATTTTGCAGAAATTTTGAGGACTTTCTCCATGATGGTTTGGTAGAATACTTGGATGTCAATGAAGAGAATGATTGTATGATTGCCCTGTATGAAGAGGATATCTCAGGGTAGGCATTCCTAGATATATAGGTCCAGGGATCCCTTTTAGTGACTGGTGTGATAAGTTGATATATGCCAAAACTTAGCAAAAAATTGTCGTCTTAATTCATATGGAAATAACATTGGACAGTACTGTTGAATGCTGGGTTTTCTCATCCATGACATTATGGGTATTGAATGATTTTGATTATCTCTATCTGGTTATGACATTTTTTATTTCTTAATAGAGCATTATACCTGAATGAAGGAAATCTTTCACTTTCACAAATATGGATAATAGTTTCATTTTCATTCAAGCCCTGTACATCCAGGGAGGGCTACATGTAGGTCGATACTCCTACATAATCAGTTCTGAATTCTGCTTGCAAGATTGGGGTGTTTTCATTGCATTATTTGCTGAATAAATTGATAACTATGAATAAGCAGATGTTCACTGTTCAAAAGAGTGCAATTATTTCACAATTTAAGATGTGGTGTATAAAATTGTTACAAAATCTGGATTATAGTCGGTCTCACGTGTACATTTTGATATTTCACAGTACCATTTACAACCATGATATGATGTTGCTTTGTTTTAGCGAGACGACACACCTAGAGATAGAACCATTCACAATCCTGGGTGTATGTGCTGGTCTTATACCCTACCCTCATCATAACCAGTCTCCCAGGAACACCTATCAGTGTGCTATGGGCAAACAGGCCATGGGTAGGTCATCATTCAGGAGTTCAGTCAAAGTAATCCTATCATTTGTATATACATATATATAAGAAATAAAACTACACAAAATGTAGAGTTTTGAGCTAAATGTATATTGTACTGCTAAACCAGTTTCATCCATTTTATATATAGATAAGTCTGGTCATTCACAGATCCTCTTTTCTACAATTGAAAGCTTTATTTGACTGGTTTTCATTTTCTACATATCTTCTGTATGTTTTGTTTGACTACAGTGTATGTAGTATGATGGAGTTGTTCCGTTCCGGGGTATTGTATCATACAATGTGATTGGTCCATTTCGGGATACTGTATCATACAATGTGATTGGTCCATTTCGGGGTACTGTATCATACAATGTGATTGGTCCATTCCGGGGTACTGTATCATACAATGTTATTGGTCTATTACAGGTACAATAGGATATAATCAGAGAAATCGCATTGACACCCTGTTATATTTCCTGTGCTATCCACAGGCTCCATTGGTCAAGTCAAAGGTCAGTCATCCCTCATTTGCCCTGTGGTGGATGCTATACCATCTTTGTGTCACAAATCATAGAATATTCATGGATGTCAGTTCAGCCTATGCATAAAATGTTTAGGGCTGCTCGGATTTGAATTCTCAACTCGGTGAATAATTTATGTAAATATTCAAATGCATAGCCTTGTTTCATCTTATAAGTTGATTGAAATATTTGAGGAACAAAAAAAAGGGCTATTTCTCAATATACAGTATGAACCCATGAAGAAATGAAATCATAATTCAAACAATATGTACAGTCAAATTTTGGTTATTTTACCCAGGCAATGAGGAAAATCCACTAGCTTTGATGATAGTTATTCGATTATGTGTAATTTAAGGTACATTTACGAGGATTCTAAACAATTTATATCTATTTCAGACAATAGAGCTGATCAACTTTGACAAGTTACCAGCTGGTCAGAATGCCACGGTGGCTGTCATGAGTTTCAGTGGATATGACATTGAAGATGCTCTCATTCTGAACAAGGCTTCACTAGACAGGGGTACTCAAGTTTCTTTGACAATGTACATTTAGCCAATCAGTTACAACAGCATAAAAATAGTACCATAAATGCACAGAGGGCACGGAAGGTTTGCAGTTAAGATGCTGATAAATCAGAAATGCCAGTTCTGTATGTTGATTGGTTAAATTAGACATAATGGTGTAATGGGTAAAACAGGAGTAGCCATCACATGGAATCTGATTGGATAGTTGGTGAATTGTATGCTCCCACAATCAAAACATCTTTTCTTTGATTTTATTATATAAGAAATTATATTTTACTTCCCTTAGTACTTGTAATCTAACAGCTGATAAATACTTGTTAACATGTACAAGAATTTCATCAAAAACTTCACCGTTGATTTTAAACATGTTGGAGTCAGCTTGTTCAGCTGTTCAGATTTATTGTACTCTACTCTAACTTCGTATATTCAAGAAGTTAAAATATTTTTTCCTGAAAATGCTCAGAAACTGTAAGCCGTGCTCAATGATTATCTCCCTTGTCACAATCAGGGGAGATAAGCCTGTGAATGCAAAGCCAGTGTGTATGAATGTACTCAAGAGAAGACCAGTTTTCACCAATTGCTTGCTACCACCATATCTTTAGATTGTATCTGCTTAGGACCTCCAAACATAATTCCACACATGCAAGTGGTTCTAGTACAGAAGTCTTTCAAAAGTCAGTGAGTGACCTACTATTTCTGGGTCACTAGCACAAAGATGGTCAATCTGTCAAATGGTTCTTTCCACCATATTTCAAGAATGATAAGGCCTACGCTTTACTGACGTTACACTAGTTACCATCTTCTGCTTGTTCCTCAACCATGGTCCTATTTAAATATTCCCAATGCGGAGGGGTTGGTTCTCAGTGCTTTGCATGGCTCATGTTTATGTTGATTCAACCTAACTGTTACATGGCCTATACAATTATGGTTAGTTGTATATCTGGCAATTGGCATGTAGCAATTTAGAACTCGTGTTTAGCTAATTTAGTTGAACTAATGATTTTAACTACCCTGGCCAAATACATGCGAACTTCAGTGTTCAGTAATTGAGATATGACAAGGAGGTAGGAAATCAACATATGAACCTTTTGAATAGGGAAGGGTCAGCACCTGGTACTGTTTCTTAGTTTATTCATTATCTCTAACCAACAACTTGATAGTCATGATCATTCCTGTTATATGAAACTGTGAATAATGTTAAAACTGAACTGTTGCATGAATGTGTGTGTTTATTATTCAGGTTTTGGTCGTTGTTTGGTGTACAGAAAACAAAATGTCACCTTGAAGAGGTATGCTAATCAAACATTTGACAAGGTCATGGGACCACTGCTGGACGCCACCACTCGTAAACCAATATGGCGTCATGATGGACTCGATTCTGATGGTATTGCTGCTCCAGGTACGGTTGGTGTTCTTAAATATTGGTCATAGATGTAAAGCATGGCCTCACCTTGAACTTTCCATGATATCATGTTGACTTCATAACTTGCCTAAAGCCTGATCATGGGTCATACCTGACCGCTTCCTGACCACGGCATCATGTGACCTCATATTCTGAACTAATCACGAGTTTGTCATGACCCACCATGATTTCTGATTCATTTCGTCAGTTGAAATGTAAAAAAAAAACAGATCAGAGCCTAAAAGTTGTGTATATATATCTTAGCTTGAACAGGAAAATGCTGTAATAAGCTGTTATAATTCAAAACATGTTAACTCTGTGGATGTTCTGTATTTGTAGGTGTACGTATTGACAACAAACAGGTGCTGGTCAATAAGTATATGCCCACAGTAACTTTGAACCCTATACAGTCGTCAGCCACAGGTCAGCCCCAACAGCCAGAGTACAGGGATGTACCTATTACGTGAGTATGAGCAATCAGAAGTCATCATCAGCAGCTCACAACCCTCATGAAGAATCAAGCCTGAAGCTTTAGAATCGATTCTCACCTTAATCTATTTGCATGATGATTAACATCAACAGGGCTCCGATTGATACAATTACATGCCCCTGACAACAACAGATTCACTTCCTGGTCTTTTGACATGTTACCCACAAATACAGAAAGAATCAAGTGAGAAGCAGACTTAATCAATGGTTTGGTATTACTTAAAATTAAGGTGGCTTGTGGGGCAAACATGTGTGATGTCATTTTGGAAGAGTTGTCTCTCTTTGTTATCATCGATTCCCTAGCAATAATGTACGGAAGGCTGCAGATAATCGGGATGGGCTTCTTCAAAGTGCTGTATTTGAAAAAGTTGAAGGAAAACGCACACATTGAGGACCAAGGGCTTTACCCCCACGCAAAGGCTTGGACATACTTACCCCAAGTATCGACCACATTTTTCTATTGATAAACACCATGGTTATTCATAGTAAATAGATAAGGATTGGCCACTGGATATTTGCCATGCTGGCCACCTTAAATAAAACAACTTGTTTAAAAACATTTCCTGTATTTCCTGAGTTACAAGTTGGCCGATTATGTGGATGCACTGGGTGGTGCTTAGTTGGTTCGTCGCGATATGACTGAAATAATGTTGAAAGCGACATTAAATCCTATATCCTACATTTTACATGGAAAATATTTACTAAGCGGATGTTTTATTCATGCAAATTAACCTTCACAGAAAAAACCTTACCGTGAAAAAATGAATAAGGGCTATTCCAGAAAAAAAGGTATGGGGGGGGCGGATGGGCGAGTTTTTTACTACCCACCACCCATAGAAATGAATTTACTGCCACAACAAGGACCCACAGAATTCAATTATCTAGGCATCCCACCACCCATAGAAAAAAAAACAAAAAAACGGTTGGCCTCCTACCATGGTCGTTGTTGTTGTTGTTTATGGAGATCACTTCCCGGGCCAATATTTTTAATTTTTTCATGGTTCGCACGGGTCCATAAAAGTTGGTAAAAGTGTGTAATTTTTATATTGAAAATTCAAGGCCATGAAAGTTAGAATTTTTTCTCGTACGTCCTTGAAAGTGCTTGAATTTTACTGTAATAGGTAAGTATGGTTGGCAGTCCAGCAAAATGGAATAAAAAATTCACTGACGATCGTTGTTTCTGTCTCCTGTTGTGTTTCCCCTTTCCATCCATCGCTCCTGTACATATGCTCTGGCCTAAACCGTGTATTATGTTTGATATCTCTATCATAGTTCATTTAAAAGACTCCGGGCCATCCTTAAAATATGTCAGTTGGCGTAACCCGCCCTCCCCATCGAAAAGCTACCAACCCAAAAGTTTTTATCAGCCATCTGTCGCCGTAAATATTTTTTTCTTTTTCTTCAACTCCAAGCAGTCCCTGTGTAGTTATTATCATTAAATTGCGTAGGTCGTGAATTTGTCCGCCAGAGTTGCAAGTTTCAAGAATGAAATACAAAGAAAATATGGTCTACGAAACGAAAGAAAAATCTGCCCTCGCGTTGATTTTGTTGAAAAGCGGTATGCGTGTGGAAAACTTTTGTGCCTTACTTTCCTATTTTGAAAGTGAACTCTTCCAATTCGATTCGTCGGGAAGCCTTGTGGGATTACAAAACCGGGTCAGTGGAAGTTTCCATTACCGCAATAGGGATGGTAGCCCGACAGTATTGCGACACGTGCCTGCAGTCATTTCCCGGCTAAATCTGTACCGTGATGCCGACATTTGGTTCATTATCCATCAAACACGAAGTAAAAAGTGAAATGTCCAGCTTGTCAAGGATTGAAAATACATAAAAACTAAACCTCTAAATTCCTGCAATGATGATCGGGTTGTCTACAACGTCACTCGTGAGATGTCAATGTGACTGACCCAGCGAGGGTGCATATTTTATGTTCGTCCGCTCCATAAAGTTGATTCCTCGTTGATTATAAACTGGATTATCATGTTGTTGGAAACACTGACGTTTGTCATTTTATTACATGGGAACGTCATTCTGGATTGGTGAGTGAATAAAACACCAGCATCCATGTCTGTTGACATCTCCCCGTAGCACAAATGAAATACTCAACTGCTCCCTTTCTGCAGTCAAAATGTATGAGACACATCATGCACATTCGAAGAAATGAAATAATGGCTCCCTCGACATAGGAGTTGTGCACAAACTATTACGCCGAAGCCCTGACAGGGACAAGCAGAGGGAAACATTTATATCTTTGTCCTTCCATATCATCTGTTTATTAAAGAAAATGAGACATCGAAACTATCATTCGAATTGCCGTTAATTTTTTTTTCTATTGATCTCATAGGTGCCTCAAAATGGCCAGTTGACGGGCATTTTCGCCTCCAACCTCCTGCTAATGAGAACCCGGTTAGGGACTTCTGATCATAGTTCTATGATATATGGAGAATTCGCAACCACAAAAACTGAACTTTTGTATTTTATTTCTGTGTCAACGCGTATCGTTAGTCACGATTTAGTTGTACAGAAATTATTCTGAGTAACATTCACTTTACTTTCACCGGCACGAACTCCACGACGAAAACGGGAGTGTTCGAATTTATTGTTTCACCAGTATGTTTAAAATGCTCCTGTTTTAGTTTTATTAGGATGGAAAAAATTACAACAGGGGAAAAATCTGCCGTTTTCGAATTAAATTTGGAAGGTGAATTATTAGGGAAATTACTGTAATCTGTTCTGATATCAAAAATTGAAAACGTCTGGAAAGTGCAAATTTAACGATGAATGACTGACTTTGCCAGATTTTAAAGACTGGATAAAAAGAGCTGACGTGAACAAGGCAGCAACTGAAGTGGAAAATCGGAATAGAAATACATACGGTTTTAATAAACCAAATTTCTTTTGCAAAAATAACGTAATTGAGGTGAGTTTTTTTTACAGTATTAGTGAAGATATTACGGTACTTGTGATCTGATTATTGACACAAAAGTTGAATGTCGGAAGAGACGTTTACGTAAGATAGCCCGAGGTTATAGGCCGTTTAATCAGAGACTCTGCAATAAATTACAATTATTGTAGAGTCTCTGGTTTAATAAATGGAATAGGCCTACATTTATTCTACTATATTTTCAAATGAAGCATAGATACATCTGAAACAGATCGATCCAATTTTCAGATTAATTAAAACGTAGATTGTGGATTGATGCGGATCATGTTAGGCCAAAATATACTTGAATAAAACTGGATAAACAGGTGAGTGTATAGCCAATAAATGACAGAACAGCTGCAGTCGAGCCATATTTCAAGCCAGAATAACGATCGGAGAGAGGTAAAAGGGAATTCTTTTTCAGGTTTGAAACATTTTTTTTTTATTTTCATGACAGTCCTGATCTCACTTTTACGAAGGCATAATACATTGATGTGTTAGCTGAATATATTTTGAAGCGGGAACCGTGAACAAGCGCAAGTTTGGCCCACGTGCCATGCTATCCAAGGCTTGATCACGTGATGTTATTGCAACTCTGTATGGCGGGAAAATGTTCAACCAACACGTGGCATGTTGAAACTTTCATTCTACTGACCCCACCCAATTCTAAGAAAGTATTTTAATACATCTGTTAATCAAGGAACGAATGGATACAGTGAATTGTTAGAAAGGTCAAGCAATTCATGTCTTTCGTTTAGCCGATATTACCGGGGGGATGAGCTTGTTCCAGCTGGGAAGATTGTATTGTCTCAGATCAGTTGGCCCTGATATGGGTCTCACATGAGTTGGCCTGATATGGGCCTTCAAATAGTGTCAGGCGCTTGATTAATTTGCTGTTCGTTTTATTGACATAAACAGTTGGAAAAGCCCTCCCACAATATTTCCCTATGAAGAGCAATCAAGAAATTATTAGGTTTGATTCTCAATCTGAAAATGACGTAATCTGTGTTTCTTCATTAGATCGTTTATATATTTTCCCCTTTGACATCATTGGCGAAACCGGGATAGTTGGACATAGTCTTGTCGGCCGTGACAAAAATTCTGCAAGGTTTCAAGCATGTACTGCAGAGAAAATAAAGAAAATATCAGAATGTCTAAGTGACAGAATATGCTCTTGTCACGTATGTACTAATGTACGTGAATTTGTGATTTTAAATTGGCCGATGAAGCTAATCTCTTCATTGTCAGCCGATCATTGCGGTCAATTACTCGAACCTAATTTCATGGTTAAAGAGCAGGAAGAATGCATTGCTCTCCAAAGAGAGAAAATAATGATAGGAAATGCAAGAGGCAATGGATAAATCACTAAAAACGATCAAAGATGAAAAAGTCCGCCATTTAGCTTCTCGCGTCAAAAAAAGATAATTCGAACACGTCCGTTTTCCTAAAATTGGCTTGAATTGGGTACTTGAATAATCACTGTAGGACCTTGAAAAGTCATTAAATTTAATGCAAGAAAAGGCATGCGAACGCTGTCTTTTTTGCGTTTTGGTTCATCATTATCATCATTTGCTTCTGATGTCGCCAGATCAACAGGTTCAGAGTTGTTCACTGTGACTGTGCCGACCGTGTCAACTGCTTTTTTGAAGCGTAAATTATGTCCTAGTTTTTTCAGAACACCTCATCGCGGAGAAAACAAAATTCTCCGTCGTTCAGATTTTTTAGTTGATCCATATCGTTGAAACCACTGCTTTGAAAATTATGCCACCAAATTGATTGAATTTTAAAAAATTCTGACGGATTTCATATTGAATTTAATGCTCAACAGTCATGCCAGTCGAACAGACCGTCAGCAAGGTCGGAAGAAAATGGAAGCAAAACTTCGCCTCGGTACTCAACGGGTACATTTGTATATATCGCCACATGCGAATATACGACCAGCTTTCACATTATTTTGTGCTAATACAATTTTTAAGGTTCTGGGAACAAATTTAATTCGTAAATCAACTTATTGCTAGTAACTTTACAAAAAAAACGAAAAGGGGAGACAACTCTGACAAGACCACATTCTTCCAAAGAGGGCGCTTTTCACGAAGGTGACTGAATGAGACGATCAGGAACTTCCAGGAAGATACGAGGGTTGCCAGCGAGAATTACATATACAAAAGAACAGACAACACTTCGGGTAGTGTTTTAATAAATAAATGAATGAAACAACGACCAGACATTGACACCATTGGTTTTATTTACCCACCACCCGTAGAATCCATTTCTTTATTAATCCTACCACCCACAGAATTGGATTTCATTTTAACACGACCACCCATAGAAAAAAAAAAGACTTCCCATCCGCCCCCCGCCCTTTTTTTTCTGGAATAGCCCTAATGCATTTACAGTATTTCAAAGACAGTTACTTCCATTAGACATGTTGGGCCGACTCTCTGAATGGAGGAGGGTTGGAAGGTGGTTTGGAAGAATTGAATGCAAAGGATGTCGGGCAGACATCTCTCTAATGACACTGGCCTGAGACAGGGTTGAACCCCAGAGACTTGAGTTAGGAGTACAAACTCACAGCATTTAGTTGAGACTCCAGTAACACTAGTCAAATGACCTGACATGAAGAGTTGACTGGGCATATTTCCGTTTGTGCTAGTGACTGAAATAATGTTGAAAGCGACATTAAAACCTACATTTACATGGAATATAATAACCCATACATGGCAGGTGCATTAACGAGATCCAAGTTAAGGCATGTCGGCCATGTTAATACTAATTCAATATGAAGGTACATCACTGGGATCAGATGGAATAGGTTTTTAACATCACTTTCAAACAGGTAGGGGAAAAGTCAACAGTTCAGTAAAATAACAATCTACAATATCTTTGCAGAATATACACTCACACTACGCACATGTTTTCAGACATGTCACCAGGCATGACGTCACCACTGACATCACCAACTCATATTTTCATTAACTAGTTTCAAGAAATTGATTTTTCCCCAGAAAAACATTAAATCGCCAGTTTTTGACACTTTCCCAAATTTTAATATTCCAGTTATCTAGACTATCAATTGAACCGTAACAAGGAAAAATTAGCTAATTCATGAAAATTCATTTCAAAGTTAAAATTTTCACAATTTTGTTAATTCTGAATGCCTAGAGAACCACGGAATTAAGATTTTGTAGGATAACTTTTCATTACAAATTTTTCAAAACATGAATCACCGAAGCAAATAATTGGGCAACTATTGGACCTATATTATCTAGAAACGCCCACATACAAAATTATATTTTCACCAAAAATACATGATATTCAAGTTTTCAATTGTTCTTAAATTTTTTACGAAGATTTTGATTAAAACCGTTCGAAGTGATCGTGTGTGTAGGAACCCTTAAAATGGAAATTTTTAGTGCAAAAATTCACAGTTCATAGCTTGAATTTAAAAATATTTAATAAAAAACGTTGCATGGTTTTATACATTTTCCTCTGCCTGTTGAACCTCACAAAGCAAAATGGACCCAGCATTGGTATTATAGGAGCAACGCATTCAACTTGAAGATGGACAATGTTTGTGTGTAACATTTTTAACCAGTATACATGTCACACTTACTCTCCAGATATAAGGGAGCGGAGGGGTCATATGTTGAGAAGGTGATGATATCCTCAAATCCAGAAGAGGCTTTCCTTATTAAGATTTTACTACGACAAACACGACGACCGGAGATTGGAGACAAGTTCAGTAGTCGTCACGGCCAGAAAGGGTAAGGGTACTGATAATAAATCTTAGGGCCATTATGGGAAAGGGTTTATCATCAATATGCTTGAGATAAGGTTGCAAGAATTTCTTTTATGTAATAAATTTGTATCCATGAAATTGTCATGTGTTGATGTTTCAGTGAAACTCAGTCATGGTACCTACATGTTCTGCAGTCATTAAAGCACATGAAATTTCTCAGTAGCCAATTATCTATGATTTGTTGTTCTAATTGAAAATATGATTCATCCAACAATATACAATTCTGAGTATGTCTCCAACAGTGAAATCTGTTTTGTCTGCCTTGTTTTATGATTCTCATCTTTGGTCATATTGCAGAGTTTGTGGACTGATAGTACCTCAGCAGGACATGCCATTCAATGATCTGGGAATGTGTCCCGACATAATCATGAACCCCCATGGGTACCCCTCTCGTATGACGGTGGGAAAACTGATGGAACTACTGGGAGGAAAAGCGGGGGTCCTCGATGGGAAATTCCATTATGGTACAGCTTTTGGTGGGGACAAAGTGGCAGACTTGTCTGAGGATTTAGTTCGCCATGGTTTTAACTACCTTGGCAAAGATTTTGTAACATCGGGAATTACCGGGGAGCCGCTAGCGGCATATATCTTCTTCGGACCAATCTACTACCAAAAGTTGAAGCATATGGTGATGGACAAGATGCATGCCCGAGCGAAGGGTCCACGAGCTGTTTTGACCCGCCAACCCACCGAGGGTAGGTCTCGTGATGGGGGTCTACGATTGGGCGAGATGGAGAGAGACTGTCTGATTGGTTACGGTGTGAGCATGCTCCTGCTGGAGAGGTTGATGATCTCCAGCGATGCATTCGAGGTGGACGTGTGTGGAAGCTGTGGTCTGATTGGTTACTCAGGCTGGTGTCACTACTGTAAATCTTCCACTAATGTGTCTTCTATCAAAATCCCCTATGCCTGCAAGCTGCTGTTTCAAGAACTTCAGTCTATGAACATTGTACCAAGGTTATCTTTGAAACGTTACAATGAGGTCTGACACAGGTCTGGTCAGTAGAGGTATCCATTATGACAACAAATAATAACATTAAGTGCTAGATAATACTGGACCCTCATCACACCATGTAATCAGATGGCTACACTCAACTAAACAGTCCATTTCTTGACTCGGGGAAATTTAACCACACATCCACCAAAACAAGCAGAAGAATGGGATTTTTTTTTGGCCTTATCTCAGAGAAAAATATCAATGAAATGAATTGGCGGTACAATACGAGTTCTCCAAAGTATGCCGCTTATTGTCCTTCGCAATATGGATGAACACAATATTTTCATACTGTTTAGGCTAATGCAAGAGCCAAACACTATAATTTAGCTGAGAAAGATATTACTTCATTTTGACATCATCATACATGCTGCAAAGAATTTGAAGCTTTCAAAATGAGGATAGTATATAAACACACAGCTCTTCATTGTGTGTATTCTCTAATGCCAGTATGCTGGTTACTTTAATCCTTTCACATATCAGTTTTTTTGTTATTTTCTTTCGTGGGGTAATAAAAATACATCCATATTCCACTTGTCAGACAGGGAACTGACTCGCAGAAGTTATAAAATATTGACCTGAAAAAGTTAGCAATTACATTTAGTGAGAACTCCAAGAAATTTTACATTTAGTGAAAACTCTGAGAAATTATCAGTTGTAGTGCTCATTTGGTCACAATATGTTTATGGAAGGATTATGCCACAAAAAGTTGATCGGGGGAAAGATAACATGATCTTTGTTAATCTCTGAAAACTGGATTAGGTTATATCATGTCATATTGCTTAGTAAACATAAATGTCTGAATGTGTGTGGCTCTTCAAAAATGACTTTGACCTTTAAGGGATACCTCTTGAATCAATATATATCTTGGCTCTCCTGAAAACTGTATATAATTGGGGGGAAAATCTGGTGTGCAAGGATATAAGCTGATATGTAATACATGTATCTAGGATATTATCTCCAGCTGATATAAATTTTACGAATGTACTGCATACACTTCAAGCCATTAAGTTTGCTAAACATAGTAAAGGGCCGTGTTAAAAGAATCAACAATGGCATGTCATTATTTTGTGAAGAGTGAGGATTTTGGTATAATCACTTGCAGAAGTTAGTTCTTTGATAACTCGTCTTGGTCCATATGTGGGCAGTCTTGTTCCAAGTGGGAGCATCTGATTTCATAGAGTGCTAATATGGTTGTGAAAGTCTGGGGTCAATGATAGGCAAAGAATTTGGTCATTCTTGGTTAACTGTCAAGTGTAAGAGAGTATTGATGACGTGATAATCATGATAGCTGGAGTTTCAATCTGGTGCTTTCATCTGTGTTGATTTCAAGCAATATATTTGATCATATGAGAAAGAGTCTAGCTGTATTCCATATATACGTCATTGTCAGCTGAACATTCCAATTATGACCGCTCCAGTCAAACTATTGTTGCCAGTCTGACAGAACACTTTTGGTTCATTGAATTGGTTCTATTTCCATGATCTGCATTTGGTCAGTTTTATAACTGAACATTGAATTGAAATAAAACTGTTATATGTTGTTGTCACCCAAATGAATCCTATAAATTTAAAGGGTAACCTAATTCACATGACCTCATTTGCATACCAAATTTGTACCAAGAAAAAGAACTCTGCAAATGCTAATGTTGGTATTCTCATAATAAAATGATCATATACCAGGTTCGTCTATCTCGGGTATTCTTATTATACGCCCATCATAACATTAGGAGCGTACAATGCGATAGCAATTACCATCCTTCTGCCCATCCATTAAATTCTGCTTTCCCCTGTGATATCTCCAGTTTGAGGTCATGGATTGGTACCAAACTTTGGGTATACCTTAACCATGGGGCAAAGAGGAACCCCGTTCATTTTGAGTTCAAAGGTCACTGGTTGAAAAATCAGTAAATCATAGAAAATTGTTGTTCAAGTAGTTCTGAGAAGTGGATTGTGATGGCGAAGAAGCCTATTGATTTTACCCCTCTGCCAGTTTTGGCAAAAGGGTATTGTCTGGTTGGTCCGTTCATCCATTAACAAAATATCTGCTGAAGGACAATAGCCAGGATTTCTGAATTCATATATCATATACAACTAGTGATGGATCAGAAGCCTAATGATTGATATTGACCTATTTAATCTAGGACAAATTTGAGTATTGATTAGTTTTGAAGGATTACATCAATGCTTCCTCAATTCATACTGCATATGCAACTGGTGATAGACAAAGCTTTTCCAATTTGACTGACCTTGGCCTATTTTATCAAGGTCAAATTCTAGTTAACAATATTTATAAAGGGTATAACAGGATCATGGCTCTACAGTACATATGCAACTGATGATTAATTTGACGGACATTGGCCCATTTCATAAAGGTCAAATTGTAGTTAAAGGTCAACCCAAACGCTCTGAGGTCAAAACTATAAAAAAATAGTCCTTTCGATTCTGAAAATAATGATATTTTTTTCATAATTTTGTGCAGTCTGGTTGGCGAGATATTGCCGTTTGAAAGGTGAAAATCGCTCTCCTGTCAATTCCAGCTGTGACGTCACGGAGGGAAGCCGTCTTGTATTCTGTATGTTAAAGCCGTATACTACAGTCGTAAGTAGCTGCTGATTTCTGGAGATTTTCGGAGTATCGGGGCATCATTTGTTAAATATGCCGCGACGTTGTGTAGTGGGAGGTTGCAGTTTTACTACAGATGACGGTGTTAGTATTCATTTGTGGCCTAAAGACGAGAAAATCGCTGCAAATTGGACGAAATTTGTACGCAACACGAGAGTGTGGAAAGAGGGCCCGAGCCAGTACTCGTATAATTTGCTCGGCACATTTTGACAGAAATTAGACATCATTCGAGGACATCTACAGCGTAGCAGTTGAATTCGGGTACAAACCAAAACTAAAGAGGACAGCTATTCCAACTATCAAACCTAAGAACAATCAGAATGTAACCGGACAAAGAAATCGGACAAGGAGAATCTATCACGGAGATCGGCTGAACGAACCTAGCCTGCAAGCGAGGCCGCGGGCAGGGAGACGGCTGTACATGCCCTGCTCGCTCTCCCGTGGCATTTGTTGCTTGAGCACCTACAGGCTAGACTGGATGAGTCTCTATTTCATATATACTATTTAATAATAATAAAATGATCTTTCATAAATATATATACGTTTGATATTAGTAAATAAATAAAAAAAACACCAATTGGAGTGAATGGCTGTAGATACAGAAGTGATAATAATACTTTCATAATCCCTTGACAATTGAGATTGTGGGAATATCATTCGATTTCAATTTAATTGAGGTAATTTGTCGAAAATTGAGCACTTTTCGCCATGAATGTCCAAAGGTTTTTTATCAAACTATATAATTCTGAAATTAGTATTTCATGAGGATTATGGGAAAACAAACAAAATTCAAATCGGACGTATATCAGTAGAGTTATCAACAGTTTACTGTCCATACTGCCGAATCCCGGAGTATCCCTTCGAAAAGGCTGCCTCGGTCAGTAACAACAATAACAACACAGATGTGCTCGTTCTTTACATCACAGAATCGTTCTACATTCAATACAGTTTGAAATATATGGACATTTGGTCTTACAGATGACGATAATAAGGTTTCCAGTCAAGTTGCATACCAATCTGTATTCAACAAACGACCTCTCCGAATCCTGTCGTCGAGTTCCACGTTGTCAGAGTGGTTGTCACTGTCAGAATCGGAGCCGTACGGCTCAAATTGATAGGGCTGAATTCCGCCGTTGGTCTGCAAACAACTGTTAATTTGCCCATCATCATCCTCCTCTATGTCTATTTCATCTTCTTGGCGAAAAATATTTCCATCTAAGCAGCTGATATCGCTCGAATCGACATCTGAACCGGAGCTCTGACTGCACTCGCTTTCCATGTTATCCGCTGTTTTTTCTCAGGGAACTTTCCTGCGGGACGTCGTCAACCCAGTTGTGAAAGTGTGAAAAAGCCCACTTTGCTCCCATATTACGTGTGTTTCTGATCAGATTAGAATTTTTTCAATATTTTTTTCATACAAAGTGAAGTATGAACTATGATTTTTAAGGATTTTTAGACCAAAAAAAATTCCGTTTGGGTTGACCTTTAACACAAAATGTTCTGAAAGGTTCAAGTTCGGCAGGCACATATTGAAGCCCATTAATTTTAAGGTCAATTTGTGGCTGAAAAATCAGTAATTCATTGAGAATTGCGATGGCAAAGGAAAAAACCTTTTGATTTGTATATTTTGTCTGCTTCTTCTGTCGGACCATCTTGCTCTTAAACACTATCTCTTGAAAAATAAGTCATGTGGACCAATATGAAAGCAACTGGGAAACATTAAGTTGTGTTGATGAGGATATATCATTCTGATCTACTGTTTTCAGAGCGAATAAAGGACTATATTCGAGAAATATACTCATCAGGAACATAATGCATGCTTGAAATGGACGCCCTGTATCAGTTCAAAGATAAATTATCTACTACATGGCAGTAAGTAGTCTCCTGAAGGTTTGAGGCCTGCCTCCATTCTGTTCCCGTCAATAGGACATGTAGGATAGCAAAATGTGATTGTAGTACTCGAATCCAATTTTTAGCCCATCACCAGCGTTGCAAGCTCGTGCCAAAGTGTCAAAGAGATTTGTCTTCGCTTCCAGTACCCAATGATCATATGTGCAAAAAAAAATACTACAAAACGAAGATGAAGGATCCTCCGAACATTCACTTTCAGACTAAACTTTGCTCATTTCACTTGTACTATAACCGACATCAAGTACAGTTTCTAGAAATCTTTATTGGTTGTTTGGAGTTTAACGTTGCACCTAACCTTATCGGTCACACGGCGACAATGACCCAAACAAACATACTCTAGCAACACCCTAAACCCAACCTAATCTTGAAACTCCTGTAACTTATAAAGATAATATCTTGGTGTTTTCCATTGTCCCCTTTTACCCCATCCGGCAAATTTTGCCCGAAGGTATTGTTGTTGTTGGCTTTATCTGGCTGTCCATCTTCCTTGTGGACACAATATCTCAAGAAGGATTATAGCCAGGCATTGTAAATTCAGATCATGTATACTTCTGGTGAAGGATCAAAAGCCTATTGAAAATGACTGACCTTGACCTATTTATCCAGGTCAAATTCTAATATTTTTTGAAGGATTAAAGATAGTCTTCAAATTCATATTACATATGCAACTGGTGATTGATTAGAAACCTATCCCAGTTAACGGACCTTGACCTATTTTTTCAAGGTCAAATACTGTTTATCGTGATATAACATGAAGAAATATAGCTAGGCTTTCCAAATTAACACAATGTATACATCTGGCGATGGTCCAGAGACGTCCTGAAGATGACCGGCTTTCCAAATTAATACTATGTATACATCTGGCGATGGTCCAGAGGTGTGCTGAAGAGGACTGACCTTGACCTATTTTATCCAGGTCAGATTTCATTTAGTACAATAGTTCAATAAGGCTTATATCTATGTTGTCCAAATTTATACCACATGCCTGGATCTGGAGTCTATTGAATATCACGGACCTTGACCTATTTTTCAAGGTCAAATACTGCTTCTCATGATACAACAAGAGATGTAGCTAGGCTTTCCAAATTAATACCATGTGTACATCTGTCCATGGTCCAGAGGTGTCCTGAAGATGACTAACCTATTTTTCCAAGGTCATATACTGTTTATTAAGATAACATGAAGAAATATAGCTAGGCTTTCTAAATTAATACTTTGTATACATCTGGTGATGGTGTGCTGAAGAGGACTGACCTTCACCTATTTTATCCAGGTCAAGATTTTATTTAGTACAATATTTCATGAAGGATTATATCTATATCCTCCAAATTTATACCACATATGCCTGGACTTGTAGTCTATTGAATATCACCGACATATTTTCTAAAGGTCAAATTCTATATGTTAAGTCTAAATTCTCCAAATTCATGTTCCACATGCAATTAAGGTAGAATAGATCAGAAAAAATGTTTAAGATGACCGACCTTGACCTGTATTTCTAAGATCAAATTACTTGATTGCATTATGAGCTATATAGAAGAGTATATTTAGAGCCAAGGATTTGCTCATGCTCTACCAGAACCATAGCACAAAATGTTTCCCATCAATGAAGGCCTTGGCAAAAGCTGACCTGGCTCTAGATGTATTTCTAAGATGAGAGAAATACAGTCATCACATTTTTGTTAACATACATGATGTTGTCAAAGTTCTAAAAATACATTTTATGCAATGCATGAGTGAAGACAATATTTGATAACCGAGGGGTATTGGAGCCCATTGGCTATTTTTTTATATCTTTTTCGCTCAAATTCTGCAAACAAAATTACAAATCAATCATTGGTTCTTTGTAACAATGGACAAAAGGATTCCTTTTGTCATTAGCTTACAATTATCGGACAATGGGGGGGGGGGGGGGCCTAGATCCTTCAGGGGATCTCATTAATATTAGTACTAAATGAAAAACAAGTCTGTTTATTTATTCGATAGAAAAGGCTTTTTATTTGGCCGCATCATAGAATATATACATCCATCTTAGATTTACTGAGACATAACAATATTAGTTTTATGTGTACTATCTCTGTATCACACACACAGCTCAACACTTATTCCAGTATAAACTGATGATCTCCAATACTACATCACAATCAGTCGTATCATTCTCATTAATAATTTAATTAATACCTGCATGTATGTTAAATCATTTTTTGTTTGTTTGATATAATGAGCTCAAGCATTTCTGCTGTTGGAATAGGTTTTCCGTTTTTGGTACAGATATTAGCATTAGTCCATTTCGGTAGTACACTTGTAGGTTTTGTCAGGTGTCCCAAGACACTACCAGTGATTTAATACACAGCATAACTGATGCATGTACAGGCAATATGAAAATGTACAACAAAATGCAACAAATATTTTACAAATTTCAAATATAACTATGCACTTCCTATAGTACGAGTACGGTGTGAATTAAACTAAATACCACAGATTCCCGATATGGAGCAGTGTGAAGTGACATGAGAGATCCTTTCCGTTCTGATCATGACATATAAGTCTAATACATTAACTTCTTATAAAAACACAATTGAGCTTGAATAGATTGCTGGAATTATCGTAAACATGGACATCCAGATGCAGATTCATCCACAGCTGGTGGCAGAGTGGTCTAAGGAGCTTCGCTGGTGACCGCTAGCCTCACACTGCTGATCCATGTGTGGAAGTTTGTCCGTTACTTGCTCTCCGGGTACTCAGACTTCCTCCATCAACCAAACTGACTGTCACCATATGAGTGAAACAACCTTGAGTGTGACATTAAGCCAAATCCCCTTTATCCACATCGAGGATCCATTTGTGATTCTGATAAGCTGATTTCAGGCTATGTACGATCAAAGTATGCTCCTCGATAAAAAAGTAGGTTTCCCTATACATGAAAGCTGATGGACTGGGCAAATGAAAGTATGGTGACCTATAACTGACACATGTCGACAGGTGTGCTATCACAATATGTTCAATAACGCTATCTTGAGATCCAACTCTTCATCATTTAAAAGACCTGACACCATTGCCGATGTGATCTTACACTGAGGTTAAGCAATGACAGATTATTTCATTCACAGGCTTGGATGCCATTTTGCTTCCAGGACAATAATATAAGTTTTTTGGTTCCTCAATATCTTGGAAGCCATACCTGTTTTCCCATTCTTGCAGTCTTACTAATGTTAAAGCCCTGTTGAGTGCCTAACCTTGGCATGACATCAAATGGGCATTGAAGTTCAACTCTAAAAAGTTTTAGGTCATGTCTGCCATACCAACATTTCATTCTGTTGATTGGAGAAATAAAATATCAATTACACTAGCTACATGAAAGATAATATGGCAAGTTCTGCAATGATAGATGTCCTGAATAATATACATTCAGTGCAGAGATGAAAAACCTAAACCTCTCACTCACAGTAAGTGTGAAACATTGTGCTGGATTCCATAATGCCATATTCTTTATCAGTCCGTGTCTGTAATTTCTTCATAAATGAAGCACATCTTAATGCAGTCTAGCCTCACTATAAGACGCCTCGATATAGCGCTGATTATGATACAAGCCGGGTGCTATGATGCCCCCCAAATTAATAAATGTATGGAATTTAATTCCTTTTATAAGGCTGAAAATTTATAAGGTGGTTCGAATTTGGTCCCCAAATTTAAAGAGAGGTTACACTGTAGTACACTAAACCAGGCTAGTATCATATGGTAGGTTTGGCTGGTGCAAACGAATCTACAGTTCATGAGCATACACTTTGAATTATCTCGAGTGAATTTTAAATATATGTAACTGAAGCAACTAATGAAATACACTGTTCAATGATACAAAATCTTATGAACACTTGTCTTTTTAAACTCCGACAAGTCCTGAATGAAATCCTCCTATGAAATCATTCATCACAGTGATTCTGATGGAAAAGTTGTTTCAAAATACATATATCAGCAATTGAACTTACACAATTCTAAAATCATAAGATTAATATGATACACTACGGAGACATTACAAGATCTTCTAATCTGTCGTCATACAAATTTTAAACAAGCATATTACATGCGTGCCAGTAAAATGTGCACAAAGTGTAAATTATTTGAAATTCTAAACAAGTCGCCAATAGCAAAAGAAAAAGATGTGTGACAAAGCACTTACTCTGATATTTAATCTCACCGCAGTCAGTGGGATCATGAAGTGGTAGAAAAAAGTTATCAAAAACAAATGTTTTCCTTAAACACCAATCCTTCCTGTACCCAGGGCAATGCTCTTTCTCTAAAGATGGTTTGATCACATAAATAAAGTACTCTCTGTGAATGGTGTGTAAGCTGAACGACACCTTCACAAGTTCTTGTAAGAACAGAAGCATGAGGACTCGACAGGAAATGAACAATGTGAAGTAACAATATCTAAACAGAACATGGTGTGAGCTGTCGCAGGAACATGAAAGGAATGAAATCCACAGTTTAGTCTGGTCTTTCAAGCCAATGTTGATTGCCACTACACATCCTTGCCTATTACATGATATATATTGGTTATTTCGCAGAAATTTTACTTTGCAATACATATCAGACTATCAGTATATAAATTGATATCAGCGCCATGAAAGAACTGCACTGAGACAATTAGCTTGAATCAGCATGAGTTATAGCTCTTGAATTTGTTACATTCCTTCACTGCTTCAGGGTCATCACCCTTATTTCTTCCCCATTGGCCTGTCAGGCTGCCCAATCTAAATGGAGAATGCCTCAGATGCTGGCAGAGTGAGAGAGCGAGATGAAGGACATGCGCAGGACGGCAAGATACAACCCTCGAAGGACAAACACCATGCCAGACAACAGCTGGTAAGCACATGATGGAAGGAATAAACCTCCAGTTAGAGATATTATGATTGACAGTGCTTCACACCCTGTCGGGAAGCTCGATGAAAGTCAAGGAGTGAGTGAGTCAAGTAGTAAGTTTAACATCGTTTTCAACCTTGTTTCAGTCATATCACGACGGTGCCCACATGTGCCAGAACACGAGAGTGCCTACAGTTCCTATAACCCTGGACACTGATCAGCCCAGCTATTACAGCACCCGGTCACCCATCCAAGTATTGACCGCGAGCTTAACGGTGCTTAACTTCGGTGATCTGACGAGTACCGGTGCCTGGAGTCAAAGGCATGTCCTCTTCACATTATGAATGAATGAGTGAACATCATGATGATTTGCTTACAAAGGAGGACAAGCAACAGATTCTTCTATGTTGACTATAGATTGACACTTAGTAAAGTAAAAATAATTTTCACCAAATAACTGTTCTATAACTTCAACTAATAGGTAAGAATGTGTACTGGTGATTTTTGACAAGCTTACAAACCTTTGCATTTTGCCTTTAATATATTTAAAGAGAGAAAACTGTTACACAATACTTTCACATAATACATTAACACTCTAAACTATCAACAACAGAACACAACAATAGTATAACTGATTAAACAATTCTACAACATTGATTGGCTAGAATCTGTTCAGATCCTAAAATATGAAAGCAAGAATAGATTCAAAGGATGATGTGGCCCCTTTCCATACATCAGAGTAATTAGTTTTTGAGTGTGTTTAGGATTCAAATTTTTTGATTTTATATAGATAGCACTTTGCCACAAGCTTCGAGTTTATCGCTGGAGTCAACAAAAAAAATTACTTTCAATGGAGCAGATAAACCCAAATATGTCAGCAAGACATACAAATATAGACTATTTAACTTTCAATTTTGACAAGGCATGTGATTCGAGTGTATCCACCCAAGAGATAAGAGCCCCCGAAAAGTGTGAAATTCTAGGCATGATTTCATACAATTTTTTATATTTTTTCATGTAGAACTTACAGCAGACCATTAACATTTCACCCTTCACAGATCCTATAAATGGATACTCCTTAACCAAGAACAGGAAATTTACGAAATTACAGACTCCTTTTTCTGCAAAATGAAGCAATTTTGAATGATTGCTGGTTATTTTAGAAATAATTTCCCACAAATTTCCCGGATGCGTGAGATTTCGATATAACTGCGAGAGACACATGCCAAAGGTGTGTCTCATGCCGAATGTTTAACAGTTCATAGGTATACTTCTATGGTACACATAACTGTATGCAACTACACGGCACACATATTAAGCTTATGCGCATTAAAGGCAAACCGTCTAATGTGACCCCCATGATGCAACAGTAAATGTAACACGATAAACCTGGGGTTCAGTAAATCCCTTAATACTTCAATCACAAGAAGTGAAATTTCCCACCATAATATCAGGGTGTGATCAAATTTCTTGGAACAGAAAATTTTGAATTTCTTGGATCAGGACATTTTTAAAATGGGACAAAATCATGAAGATAATATATTATTCCTCTGTTATTTCAAGGATTATAGAGGGTGGTCAAATTTATCGTAACAGCTGATTGAACTGTGTGTACAAAATAAACAAGGTGGTTTAATAATTAGGTGATTTACCATACAGTACCCATGAAATCTGGTGAATCTGAATGTGAACCCCTGGAATACACTGAGATGTGGGACACCAGAGAATACACAACAATATGTGACCCAGATGGTAAAAAAATGAACTTAGTGTACATATATGCTTACAAGATGTCCAAAGTACTCATGAGCTAATGTAACTACCCTACCCAGGGTAAACACAGCTATATGTGAACCTAAAGGTAGGAAACATACGTATAACCCTCAATTGGACAGCCCAGGGGCCAACACATCACCTCATACAACCCACAGGATGAACATATACATATCGATACACTTTCCCATTATAAATCTGCTCTCTTCTCTTCATAATTAGTTGTGACAAGCTGAATATTGAATACAGTACCCTATTTCTTCTAGTTATTCAGACGGCAATACTTAACTTCAGGCATCTGTAGACAGAAATCCTGCTAGCTTTCCACAAATTTCACTAGCTATTTTCTCAGTTCTTGGAATAAATAACATATCCATGCCACAGTATTTAGCCTCAGTTGACATAAATATGTTTTCTTTCTGCTTCTAAGTCTGAAAATGCTGTTTGAAAAATTAGAAGATAAAGGGTACCAGTCCGAGAGCTGAACAGTGGAGATGGAGTTTCCATGGACGCTAACCCTTCCCCAATTCCACGAATGTTACAGTTTCTCCAAGGGATAGTTAGCGATGGTTAGTTTTAGACTTGGATTTCTTTTGCCCTTTTACAATTTTTGGCTTATCCCTGATAAATCCTTTCCTCTTTTTACTGGTCTGTCAAAAGAAAACAAATGAGGCATATGATACAAATGATGATCCAGCTGAATATTGTCAAAAAGATACCAACAATTTAATCACAGACATTCCTCACACCAGCCATCATTAAAATCATAAATATGCTTACATCTATTAACATGATTAATCTCCCTTTTTTAATAAGATCATTTCAGATTGTGTTACAAAGATAATTTCCTTTATATTTCAAGATATGTAAAACAGTAGCACAATTTCATATTGAGCTTGGATATATAGCTCAAACAACAAGTTATTCAATCAGTTTATGGTTGTTTGGCAGCCACCGACTTTTAACCTTAAAAGGAAATACCACAGTCTAATGAAAGTATGTGAAAATTATTATGACCCTGGTACACCAAGCTGACTCACCTTTTTGGAAACATATTTCTTTTTGTTAGACTTTTTCTTGGTAATCTGACTTTTGTCTCGATTAGAGACATCTTTAACACGGTATATCCTCACTAGCCAGTGTTCTGTTGTATATGCCTCCTCCAGGTGGGTCAGGTCAAAGTCCTTATTACCAATCTCCACTCCTCGGGTTCGATCATACCCAGGCGGAGTTCGGAAGTCCAACTGAATGTCCAGACAGATCAAATGTTTAGTAAGTATGAAGTTAACTTCAGATGTTCGAGTTTCTTCTTATGTATGACATAAACTTATTAAATTCTCCCTATCCAAACACATTCATATTTGTATGCCTTTTAACCCAACTCAGACTGACAAGAGCTCTTACCCCTGAACCCAAAAACCTCCATTTGAGGAGAACCCATTTAAGGATATACATGTAATTCATGTAAGAGGAGACACCACTTTTCAACACGACATGTTAGCAAATGGAGCAATGGATGACCACTAGCCCATTTGCCACTACTGAAAATCCCTTAAATTCAGAGCACTTAGTGCTACATGCTCAATTTAATATGTCTGTACTTATCTGTATAGATGTAGTCAATACAATTCAAGGATATTCTCACCTGAAGTTGGCCGAATCTGTAGTAGGATAGTTTGTACATGAGACAGTTGAGTAGTGTGGCAGAGCCAGCAGAATCCACTCTAAACTCTCCTTGTGGAGTGAAGTAATCCGATTCCTGCCAATAACAATAGCAGAACATATTTACTGTGATGAATAATATCAAATAAAATCCAACACTGAGCTGAGGTCCCAGCAAGATCATTTCTGAATAAAACATCTTTCTTGACTTGCCTGCCTTGTCTACACGTGCAAGAGCAAGACAAGTCCGTTCATCTTTTTCAGGGATATTTGGGAAATTCATTTCACAGGAAAATACATCACTAGAGGCAATAAATGGTAAATATCATGTTGCACCTGTATCTTCATGAAAATTAATCTCGCATTCAACATATTCAACAACAATGGAAAAAGTAGCATTTTTATGATGTGCAATTATTCCTTGTAAAATCATGATAAAAGAAGAGTTGATATTCATATATTACATCTTAGCTTGCCAAGGGCATTTCACGTTCCACTTAACACTACCCTTAGCTCAATGACTTCATTCTCCGTGTATTTCGCCCTATGTCAGCTTCCTCAAGCATTAAGTCACATGTCCGCTCTATTTAAACCAGCCAATGAAATTATCCTTATTCAAATATTTTGACCTGGGAATCTCAGACGTGAGACATGTCGATTTCACTTAAGTGCTCGAGGCGCAAGACTGTGGGAGACCAAACCGAAGTTGTGCGAATTAGCTATTTTATTTCTCACTCCAATGGAGCATGCTTCTTTGTTTTTCTTAAGAAAAATCATACTACAAACGGCCCAACATATTTGAAACAAGAGCCCAAGGGGCTTCAATATACGCCCGAATATCTGGAATTATATTGGTCCAAATTTCAAGGTTGTTTAATAGCCTTGATTCCAATTGGTAGCTAGCAATCCAGAGAAAGGTCTACAATTTTGTGCTTCTGAGAATGTAACATATATCTAAAATGAGCTTAACTCTTGGTAACTCGTTGACCGTGAAGCAAGAGCCGAGAGCTCACATATCCCACACTGAAATCGACAATAGTCAAACAGAAGAATGTAGTAGTTTTCCTGCAAATGGATTTCTCTCAGACGAGAAATTTTTTCACGAAGTAAGAAGAAAGTGATGAAGTAAACCTTTGTTTTTGAGTTAATATTAAAACAGGTATGAAGGTCATAAAGGACCTCACTCCCCATTAAATTAGTCAATGTATGGTTTTTATTTCACAACAGTTTAACTAAATGTAGCTGTTTCAAACACGGCAGGCAACTCCACAGGACAAATGCCATATACATGTACGGGAGAGAACTCTGAATATTCCACCTAACACATATAGTCAGCTAAACTTGATTCAGCTTTAGGGGACAGTAATCTTGACCTTTGACAAATTGATGCATGGCTCCTCTTTGCCATGCGAGTAAGGTATATGGTACTCAAAGTTTGGTACCAATCCATACCTTGAAACTAGAGATATCGCATGAACAACAAATGTTAAAGGATGAATGGACAGAACCCAACATCGCATTACATGACCTCGTCTTTGACAGGCATATGAAAATGTGACTTTTACTGATTTCCTGATTTTGGGGTCACAGTGACCTTGACCTTTGACCGTGATCTAAATTTTGGTACACGACACATCGTCTTCTCTCAATGTATCAATGGACACAAAAAAATCATGATTATGAATTTCATGATTTTGGGGGACACAGTGACCTTGACATTCGACCTTGACCTACATTTTGGTATGTGACACATCATGTCCCCCTAATGTATCTACTGACAAAAACAAGCGCTGGATGAGCGCAAAGACCTCCGTCGAGGCAACAGGGTCCGTAGCGTAATACATCACTGAATAACATACGGCCGGATGCCAAGCTCAATTTTGCATTTGTTGGACGTTAGCTTCATCAATGGTAATTAATCTGGGATTGAGGGTTCCTCACTAGCATGTCCAGACAGGGATGTGAAAGTCACATTCCCAGCAAATAATTTTTGTTTGATTTGACGTGCTTGAAATATTGGGGTATGGAATAGAGTATATTGATGGAAAACCTGGAAAAGTGCTTGAGACATTAGGCCCCATCCCACCCACACCTCCCCATGAGAGGATCCCCTCACCCAAATCAACACGTTAGCGACAGAAATGAGACCCTGTGTGCCTAGTTGTACCAACTTGCTTGTGATTTTGTGCTATAGGCCCAACACAGCAACACTTCATATTTTGTATGTGTACAGTATAGCATCATCATTGATGAGAGAATGCTCTTCAAAACATACCTGATTTTACCGACACTTCGTTCTGATCTGTCTCAACATCATATGATGAGGATTCAATGCGCTCGGTATAATTTTGTATACTGGTGTTACAGGTCACCTTCACCTTCACCTTACTGTATCAATGACCATGGACTTGTACATGTATCACATTCACATTGAATGGTGATGGCTGATGAGAATATTGCCCCTATGGAACAAATGACTGGATTCCACGCAGCAAATATTTATTGTGTAACAGTGAGAAGAAAATTAATTGTATAAACATTCCAAGCCTCATTGAACACAAGCCGCACCATACTTGATATGAATATAACGCGCGTACATTAGCTCGCTTGGACGTCGCTTAGTTAAATATGGACAGACTCGCAAAAATCTCAAAATTTTCAAAAGCCACAAAAATGCCCTCAGCTTGTACAGAGTAAGTAAAAATACTTATGTACAACTTGATGTTTAGAAATGACTGTGTTGAGCGGTTCTATTCTCAACTTCTCTTTTATTCTATGTCATAGAGGACAGGGTTTGGTAGATAATTAAAAACTGTATTAACTCGGCTTCACATTTTAGAGAATGACTTTAATTGAGCCAAAGATGAAAGAGAAATACACTTATAAAAAAATCTATTTAAAAAAATATATGTTTATATTAATTTCCATAATTTATTGAAAAAAACTATACGTAGACTTCGACCACCCAATATCACACAGGCCAGGCAACTGTGAGAACAAGTGAAAGATACCCATCGAGTTGAGCGGATTTGCAGATAAACAACAACAAAAAATTGCACTTTGTGCCTCACGAGGCCCTTCTCCATAGAGTGCATGCCAGTTATTTTTCTAGACTACAACAACAACAGTTTTTGCCTGTATCACAGTCCGAGCTTCCGATTACGCTTCAACCTTACCCAGACGACGGATAATTTTTGACAGATTGTCCGGCTAGGTTGTTGATCGGATTCACAGATCATGAATTCCACCGTGACGGAATCACCGTGAAGACTTTTTCTTTATTCAAAGTCATGTACTCGGAAGTTCCGTGGTCATACCCATGTAGTTTCAAGTTTAGTTTGCTATTCTATATGACATCTGTTTACGGATCCATGAAAAATCTACAGATGATCCAGCATTTTCAGTAAATCATGCTTCGAAATGTTCGTGACGGAATCACCTGAAACGGACATGACTCTTGACTAGTGTTGCTTGTCCATTTTTTTGCTGCTCTGTTTCAATCTGACTATTCTTATATGACATCTCTTACTAACATACAGTACCCAAGGATGATAAGATTTTTTTCATCGTGAAAAAAACGCGACTGGATCATCCCAGGGGTTAAATCTAGTCCGTGACGGAATCGACAAAAAATCGTGATGGAATCACGAGTGCGCTTTTTAAATCTTATCGGTAAAAGTGCTTTATTAATTACACATTTTCTTCAAAAAAATATTCCTAGAGTGAATTTGTCTCTTCTACTTAGAAAATTAAAACTCTGACCTCTTATTTTTACTAAGGTATACAGCTCCCGCCACATGCATATCTTTTCTGCAGATGTTTCAAAATAATATAGGTTTCACTAAAGTGCAATTTTTCTTCTTTGACAATTTAGAATTTCCCCGAGTTCTTCATGTTAAAAAATTGCGGAAAAAATATTTCGCTATTAAAACACATCTTCTCTATTATTGGCTTGTTCCCGGGGATCATAGGAAGCGAATAGAACAAACAGCATGCTAATATACATCTTCATTTTATCCAGTCAATTTCTACGTTCCCACTTCGAACCTGCCTTGATTTATCTGACCCCTTCAGTGTTCAAAATCCGAGGTGTAAATTTCACCTTCTAACGGCAGAAGAACCAATCAGAACGTATACATCGATTGCGAGTGAAGGTCAGTGAAGTCACGTAGAGTGACATAATCCTCTATTAGCCGCGTCTTTCCTCCTAATAAGGTGCCCACAATTTAGGTCAGCCAATCAATAACGCTCTTGTGCGACCCATTTCGAATTTCACAAATGTTTTCGAGGTCTGTGACGTCTCGTGTCTATTTATAAGTTATTTGAACATTGAAGGGGTCCAGATAAATCAAGGCAGATTCGAAGTGGGAACGTAGAAATTGGCTGGATAAAATGAAGATGGCTAATATAGGGTCTACGACAGAATGTGGAGTGAATTTTATGCGAAAAAGGGCTGTTTAGCAATGTCCGCTTTTCCGTGGAATTCATGAGCGCACGATTGAAGTATCATGGGAAGATATATATTTCCAGTCGCTATCTCCCCCCCCATCTTCAAACAAAAGGAAAAGAAAAAGCCGAGAGAGCGCCTCGTGAGGCAGAGTTATTTTTCCAGACTACAACAACAACAGTTTTTGCCTGTATCACAGTTCGAGCTTCCGATGACCCTTCAACCTTACCCAGACGCCGGATAATTTTTGACAGATTATCCGGCTAGGTTGTTGATCGGATTCACAGATAACGATTGAAGCATGGGAAGATATATTTTTTCAGTCGCTATCTCCCCAACCCTCACCCCCCAATTAAAAAAAAAAAGAAAAGAAAAAGCCGAGAGAGTTCTTCGGAGTTTACGTTTTTGACCTCTGACTTTGAATTTGACTTCTCACTTCCGACTCGCATCCTGGTGAATGACACTCGTCCTTTATCTTTTTGCCGATTCAGAGATTTTCGAGGAAGTTTCCAATTATACTATCTGGAATGCGAGTTTTTCTTTCGTGAAAATTTACTTTTTATGAAAGCGCAGGTTTGTCTTCGTCGCGGGATACCGGCCATCTGTACCAGCGCGAAGCTATAAGTACAGTACACGCGCGAATTTAGTACCCTCGAATAAAGAGACCCGGTGGAAGCGCTGCAAAGGATACACACCTTTTGTGACGTAAGCATTCATTTGTGTCCAAAGAAAGATTCAAGATTTCGTCGGGAACCATGGCGATCCCTATTGGAAATACTA